>SJYO01045292.1:10044563-10215674 GCA_006410555.1 Capra ibex | reverse complement strand
AAAAAAAAAAAAAAAGAAAAATACCGAACACGAAAACCACACAACATAGACTCTTCAGAAGTGAATCGGGATCCAGGGTTTCAAAAAAAAAGTGGATAAAAAAGGATTTACAGAGATCACAATGTAAAAGGAGATGTAAATACTATGTAAAACAGAATTAAGAACATGTTCTACACTCGAAATACAGTCCCGAGAGAAAAGGTGGGGACGCACCCACGTACGAGTCTAGAAGGGGTGGGTCCCTGACTTAGGGTTTGGACGTAACATATAAATGGAACATGGGGGGTGTAAATGACTTACGAGAATGATGAGTATGTGAGAATGAAGACCGTTTTACTACCCTTTAAGTGACGACAGTCTTAATAAAGAAGGATAATCATTCACGAGAAAGAGGGAGGAACGAAAGTAAAGGTGAAACAAAGATCAAAGCTCTTTAAGCCAATGCAGAACCGTTCTTAAGGAAACCCAAATTAGTCAAACCTTCAGTGTGTCGACCAAATTAGACATCCAAATACAGAGAAAGGTTTTACCCTTGTAATTTCGGTAATAAAGAAGTTTACGAAAAAGTCGTCGTGAGAGAAAGAGGTGGCGAGAAAGGTCCTGAAACTACTACACTTACAGTCTAGACACCAGTGTGTCGAAGGAGACAAAAAAAACACAAAAAAATTCAACTAAAAGAGACAGAGAGTTCAACTCATTAATGTTAATAAGATAAAATGGAAGGTCAAGTAACTAACCTTCAAACTTAAGAGGAAGGTAGTCAACGACGACGACGATTCAGTGCAGTCAGTACAGGCTGAGACACGCTGGGGTATCTGCCGTCGGGTGGTCCGAGGGAGTAGGGACCCTAAGTCATTCAAAAGTAATATCAATAACATAAAAAAGTTACGATTTTGAAGTCAACTAAAAAATAGAATAAAGAAACGACTTTAAAGGATAGAAAAGTACACACTTATATACTTCGTTTCCTTCAGTATCCTGTTTACTTAGAGTGATTAAGAACCACTTATATCCGTCGAAGGACCATCTTAAAATTCGTTTAAGTTATACTAAGTAACGTTAATGTACTTCATTGGTCACAAAGAAACTCCCGTATATCCCAGTTGAGAACGGTTTATACCCGAGAGAGATCTCAGAGAAGACTACTGATCTCTTTTATTAATAAGTGTCAACAGAAAACAAACTTATTCCGAAATTACATGAAATTTTGTTAATGACAAAAAGTATAAAATTCGTAACGGAGACCTCTAAAAAAACGTTAAAACAAACTACCACCAAATCAGTAATTCAGTACAGACTGAGAAACACTGGGGTACCTGACATCGGGTGGTCCGAGGAGTGAATCAGGTATCCTAAGAGGTTCATTCTTATGACCTCACCCAACGGTAAAGGAAGAGGTCTCCTAGAAGGGCTGAGTCCCTAACTCAGGTTCAGAGGACATGACGTCCTGTTAAGAAATGACTGACTCGATGGTCCCTTCGGGTTTAAACTAAATATGAGACAGCATTTGTCTCTTGAAAGAGTTTACCCCTCCTATTAGTATTTATTATAACTATATTATGACTTGTTTAAAGTAAAATCGTACTTTTAAAAGTGTAAATTTTGACATACCAAACCAGTAAAACAAATTAACACTTTACATAAAAGTTGAACCAATTTGAGGCTTACGAAGTCTAGAGAAAGAAAAATAAGACAAAGGTTTAAAAAGGTGGAAGGAGGAACTCTACGTTTAGCATCGAATATAAAAATTCTCTGAATACGGGGAGCTAAGGGATCGGGAGTCCAATGTATATTTGTGAGTATGAACTTTAACTTTCCAAAGAAGAGTAAATGGTCTTCGACTCCTCTCTTCTTTTCTCACTTCTACCGTTACCACAGCCTTTCCCTCTCTCAACTTTCAATTAAAGGGGTCTTTGTCCTTCATGTGGGGGTTGTGCGTGCGTGTGCGTGTGTGTGTGTGTGTGTGTGTGTAAGGTGTACTGTCTTCTGTCGTTGGTCAAAGACATGTGTTATGTTTTCTTTTTTTTTTTTGTGGAAAGTTCTCTTTACGAAAACAAATTAAGAGTGTTCTTACCTGTTATACTTGAAACATTTTTTTTTTTTTCTTTCTTTATGTCTTCGATGGTAAATATCCTTGAAATACACGGGGGGTGGGTGTCTTATAACACCTTAAGAACGTTGTTAAGATCCAATACCCTTCGTACTCATATAGGGTCAAAATGTCCACTTCTTTGATCTAAAGTCTTGTCGACCTTAAACGGGCTCCAGTGGGTCAATGGTACTGGAACTCGGTACTACTCAGGTGTAAACAAACTGAAGATTAGAGTATTCATACACACGTAACGGAAGATCTTAGAGGGGGACCGTCGTTTTTGTCCATAACATCTAGGAGAAAGACTACAATTTTGTTATTGGTTAAGAAAGTAGTGCCCTCGTAACTCGGTAGAATGAATTTAAACAGGTAAAATGATATACTTCTTACGAACGACGACGATTCAGCGAAGTCAGCACAGGCTGAGACACACTGGGGTATCTGTCGTCGAGTGGTCCGAGGGGACAGGGACCCTAAGAGGTCCGTTCTTGTGACCTCACCCAACGGTAAAGGAAGAGGTTACGTACTTCCACTTTTCACTTTCACTTCAGTGAGTCAGCACAGGTTGAGAATCGCTGGGGTATCTGACGTTGGATGGTCCGAGGAGGCAGGTACCCTAAAAGGTCCGTTCTCATGACCTCACCCCACGGTAACGGAAGAGACACTTCTTACGAATACACACCTATTAAACCTATTGTTTATGTCTTCTTAGAACTCAATTAAAGACGAAGGGAGAACACAGTCTCTGATCAGTACTGTTAGGGGTCTCGGAATATGACAAAAAACCCCAAAAAACGGAGGAAAATAAGTAGGACATTTACTAGGGTAAAGAAGAGGTAGACTCATTTCCTTTTCAAACTTAAACTTTAAAGATTGACAAGTATTTCATGGAGAGTCGAGGCGACTTTGAGAGTCATGTTACATGGACAAAGCAGTTTACGCGTCAAAGTCACACACTGTCTTATTCTGACCTAGTTATGGTACGTTACGTTATTTGGAAGAGACGTGGNTACGAAAACAAATTAAGAGTGTTCTTACCTGTTATACTTGAAACATTTTTTTTTTTTTCTTTCTTTATGTCTTCGATGGTAAATATCCTTGAAATACACGGGGGGTGGGTGTCTTATAACACCTTAAGAACGTTGTTAAGATCCAATACCCTTCGTACTCATATAGGGTCAAAATGTCCACTTCTTTGATCTAAAGTCTTGTCGACCTTAAACGGGCTCCAGTGGGTCAATGGTACTGGAACTCGGTACTACTCAGGTGTAAACAAACTGAAGATTAGAGTATTCATACACACGTAACGGAAGATCTTAGAGGGGGACCGTCGTTTTTGTCCATAACATCTAGGAGAAAGACTACAATTTTGTTATTGGTTAAGAAAGTAGTGCCCTCGTAACTCGGTAGAATGAATTTAAACAGGTAAAATGATATACTTCTTACGAACGACGACGATTCAGCGAAGTCAGCACAGGCTGAGACACACTGGGGTATCTGTCGTCGAGTGGTCCGAGGGGACAGGGACCCTAAGAGGTCCGTTCTTGTGACCTCACCCAACGGTAAAGGAAGAGGTTACGTACTTCCACTTTTCACTTTCACTTCAGTGAGTCAGCACAGGTTGAGAATCGCTGGGGTATCTGACGTTGGATGGTCCGAGGAGGCAGGTACCCTAAAAGGTCCGTTCTCATGACCTCACCCCACGGTAACGGAAGAGACACTTCTTACGAATACACACCTATTAAACCTATTGTTTATGTCTTCTTAGAACTCAATTAAAGACGAAGGGAGAACACAGTCTCTGATCAGTACTGTTAGGGGTCTCGGAATATGACAAAAAACCCCAAAAAACGGAGGAAAATAAGTAGGACATTTACTAGGGTAAAGAAGAGGTAGACTCATTTCCTTTTCAAACTTAAACTTTAAAGATTGACAAGTATTTCATGGAGAGTCGAGGCGACTTTGAGAGTCATGTTACATGGACAAAGCAGTTTACGCGTCAAAGTCACACACTGTCTTATTCTGACCTAGTTATGGTACGTTACGTTATTTGGAAGAGACGTGGTACAGAAGGTAAGCTTGACAAAGTCTTGTTAAAAGTTATAATTCATTACTACAATGACGCAATATTCGTGGACCCTTCCTTCAGAAACGGTAGTACCCGAAACCCAGATAAAATCTTGTAGTCAGTGACGAAGTATTTTTACGTCCATGTAGGAACGAAGAATGTAACAATACAGAGACCTTTCAGCACAATAGACAACGTAGAAAGACGAAATCTTCCTGAAAGATAAATCTCTTTTCGATCACTTGGTAAAAGTACGTTTAGTCCGAGTGGACTCTTTCGAGGTCTTCAAAGTAGATTTCCCTAGAATACCAATTGTCAGATCAACCCTCCTCCCCGACTGCCACACCGGTGACCCAACGGAATCTCATATACCCAGAGGGCCAACCAAGTCCCCTCGTTGATCTCTACGACAACTGTCCCTACGACTTCCTTGAGGCGACAGCCATGGGGACGATTTTAGTAGTACTGTAGAGAAGGCAGAGACGATGGTTGGAACCCTTCTGCTGTCACTTCGGCTCTACGGGTGGCGACGTATAAGATGACCAAAAGAGACTAGGCTGACACGAACTTCGTACAGAGGGTTTGGTCCCGTCATCAAAGGATGTCCACTGTTGTGGACTCCTCAAGTCTGGACCGGAGCAATAGACTTGCTACGGTCCCGTTTAGGTGAGGTACTTCGTCTTTTATTCAGATTCGACATCCACGGTGGGTCGACACCGAACTCGAGGAATCTCCGTACACGTCCCTTCACTAGGTCATCTTTCTTTTTTCCCATTAAGACGTCTCGTACCACGTTCGAAGGACGGGGGTGGTCAGTCCATTTAACGATTCACACCAATGTTACAGTTGCGAGATCCACTATCCTTCGTTTATGACCTCTCTTCAATAATCACAGGTTTACCATGATAGATTAGACCACCAGTGATTCGTGTAGATCTATTAATTTCACTTTAATTGGGGGACCTCCTCCCGTATCGTCGGGTGAGGTCATAAGAACGGACCTCTTAGGGAACCTCTGACCACCCAATGTCAGGTACCCCAACGTTTCTCGCCTGTGCCGACTCACTAATTCGTGTCGTGTTAATATTTTATGTTGATTTTCGAGTCAAGGAATCAACGTAGTCAAGTAAACCGAGTCAACTAATCGTAATTAACACGTGAACAAGGGTCACCGATGACCAATAATGTAGTCTCTCGTGTCTATGTTTTGTGGAGACAGTAGTGTCTCTAGTCTGTAGACCCTCTGGTGTACGGGGCACTTTAAAGAACCGAGACTACTCAAGTAGTCGTTACCGGATTTACTACTTCTGACTCTTAGGGCCCTCCCAAAAGGCAGCACTAATGTCCCCAACTCAGATTGAGACACTCCCTTTTAACCGAAGGGAGAACAGAGTCACCATTTCTTAGGTGGACAGTCACGTCCTCTACGCTTAAACTAGGGACCCAGGTCTTCTAGGGGACCTCCTCCTTTACCGTTGGGTGAGGTCATAAGAACGGACCTCTTAAGGTTCCTGTCTCCTCGGACCGCCCAGGTACCTCAGCGTTTTCTCAGTCTGTGTGAATATATGTCTCGTAGTCGACGTTCCTTTTCTTGTCTTTGTTTCGTCCTGAAATTTTGGAGTATTAAGGTCCTCCCCCTCGATACTAGGAGATTCTAATTTACACTGAAAAGGGGAGGACCTTTGACCTAGAGTGTGTCGACACCTTCCTAATTCCGTGGTTTTATCTTTAGATCGAAACGAGATTGTCTCATGGAGTGTTGTTTGAGAAACGTTGTGAAAACTGGAATCTTGAAAATCTTTCTTTACTTTATTTTACCTTATAAACATGTTTTATCTATGTTTTAGTATGGTATATTAAAAGTTCCAAGACCTACATCGATTTATGTAGTTACCCTAGGAAACCTTTCAGTATATAAGTTATGTGTCTTTCCTGAATTCTGATATTAATATTTTCATTTGAGGTCCTAAAAGGTCACCGATTCTGTGGTGTAAGGGTTACGTTCCCCGGGTCCAAGTTAGGGACCAGTCCCTTGAACTAGGGTGTATGACATCGACTTTCTAGAGTGTACGATGTTGATTCTGGGTCGTGTTGGTTTATTTATTTGTTAAAAAATTTCACTTGAGGCCTTTTGTCAAAGAGGTAAAGACTAAAGGTCTTACGTTTCCATCTTCCCCATAGGCCAATGGACAACTATTTATTTTTATCGGTTCCTTCATATATTCACCTTTCGGGTGTTCCTGCATCTAAAAGGACGACTATGTATCATCGTGTTAACTCGGGAAGTTGCATGAAGTGACGCCAAGAGATTCACCAAGAACCTATGGTCAGGTACTTGGTGCGGGAGGAGGCTACATGGGTCACGTCACGAGACCCTGTCTGAGGACAGCTCGTGTAGACTGGACGCCCAGTCGGAGTCCAGACCCTTACGGGGGTGGATCTCACTCCGTCACGTGCCGTGGTTCGCCCGGTCAGGGGTACGAATCTTGTACATCTCAGAAGGATTTACGATTTTAGTACCCCGTCTAACTTGTAAGTACGAAGTCAAGAAACACTTGGTATGTGCTTCCTTTAAAATTTACAGAATGCCGTCCCGGAACTAAACTCTGTCCTCTGGGAGCCCAGAGGTCCTCAGGGGTGGTGGGAGCCCGCACAAACGTGGGGTAAGGGATGTGTCAGAGTAAGACAGGGTTGTCATTTAGGTCCTTGCCTATAGTAGTTAAGGTAAAGTAACTGTTTCTTCGACCTTTCTCATACAAAATCTCGTCTCAAGATCCTCACCTCATAAACTTCTTAAAGATCTATGTAGAGGACACTTAAAAGGAGGGTTTACAGTCCGTAGGTGAAATAATAAACTTTAACGGTGTCCCTTCTTTTAGGGAGATGGGACACTGTCGATAAAATTGACGGAAACACGAAAAAGACAGAAGAAAAGGTTGGTTCGAGACTGTTCCCGGAGATTACGTGAAATGACAAATATCCCGAATAAATTTTTTAATCCCATTGAAGTACGACGACGACAACGACGATTCAGTGAAGTCAGCACAGGCTGAGACACGCTGGGGTATCTGCCGTCGGGTGGTTCGAGGGAGCAGGGACCCTAAGAGGTTTTTCTTATGACCTCACCCAACGGTAAAGGAAGAGGTTGCACACTTTCACTTCAGCGAGTCACAGACTGAGAATCGTTGGGGTACCTGACGTCGGATGGTCCGAGGAGGTAGGTAGTAGTGTAAGATTTATGTAGCGGACGACTTATTTGACTTTAAAGTAGACGAAAATCTGTTCAGAAGTTCAGAAAGGTCAACCTCGTGTGTAAAGCCTATATGATTTTATGTAGATTTACGTATGATTGTAAAAGGGGTTTTCAAACAGAATGTTTTTATTTGGGAGTTTTACCAAATTCCCTTTTTTTATAATACTCTTACAGTTATACGTAAAGTCTTGGGCTCTTACCCTTACGTCGACCTGGAGTCCTTTGTGACCTTCGTACTGAGACCCACTCCATTCTGGGGAAAGAGACAGGTGAGACGAGGGGAGACGCATAGGTCAAACAAAGAGAGGAAGGAAGACGTCTTAGTGTTCCGTCCTTTGTGTCACTTGGGGAGACCTCGGAGTCGGTGTTCTGTCTATGGTGTTACTGAGAGAGACGAAGTTTCGTTTATACGGCTCCTTCTCTACGTAGTCGGGCCGAACCCTGTATCAGGTAGAAGTGTGCTCAGACCTACACTGAGTCTTAGTACAATAAATTTTACTACTTACCTATTAACACCCCTCACACGCACACAACATCCATTCGAGGAAACGTTCCTTGATGGTGACGACGGACAGAGTCAGAAAAATAAAAAAAAATATTTATCTCTAGAGTTTTACAGCACTTACCTATAAAGATACATGGACCGTCTACTCCTTATTTCATTTGAAGTACTAAATTCGTACGGAAATTTAATATTGTTGTGGTAAATAAAGAAAAATTGTTTTATAAATGTTCAGCGGTCGTATATTCCAACTAATCCATGGGTCTATTATAGTAGACCCATGTTATATAAAAGTCAACAGTCTTTATACACTTAATTTAACTAGAAGGAAGAGTTTCTTACAAAATAATATTTTTGTCGAGTCTTATGATTTATGATTTATTGTGTGAGACCCAAGTATTATAAATATAGTGGATGTTTTGATGACTAATCCTATATACGGAGTTCATTTTGCCTTTCCTTTGAGAAACGACATAACAATGAACGAGTATACGGGGTTTACAAGAAATTAACAGAGAAGTGTCTGCGACCCCGCGACAAATGTAAAAATGAGATTTACTACTAGGGAACAATGGAATTCCTCCTAGACAGTGGTTCTACTATTACTTACAAGCCAACTAGGAGATCTCGTCATCCGTTGTGACTTTCCATTTGTACTTACACATCCATGGAATAATAATTTTACTCGTGTTTTTTTCTGTTATTATTTTTATTCTTTGATTAAGATTCGTTTATTTATAATTCTTAACTGTACTCTGTTTTTTTGCTCACGATTATTTAACTAAACGAGAGAAAAAGAAGTCCCAACAATTGTCATTACAAATGGTTAGAAGTCAAATTGTATAACTATTAATAAAACTGAGGACGGAAAATTTTAACGGTTATAAGAAGAATCAGTAGTCGGTCGTTCCCTTAGTGAAGTTTACTATTACTCTCTCTTAAATAAACCATCTATGAACATGTCTTGAGGTTAAAGTACCTTTTCTGCAAGTCTTTATGTTAAACCCTTGACCTGGATACTGTATCCTCAGATTTTCGGGACAAAAATAAGACATAGGTTGTGTCTCAATGACACACCGGAATTTCTTCCGTAAAGTCGTAAAGCTCAAAAATTTTTATGAGTGTTAAAGTTTCTCCATGTCACTTTCTATATATATATATATAAATAAATAAATAAATAAATAAATAATAACTCCGTTATACATATTGTTACTTTAGACAACTGGAATTTCCATGTCAGACTAGTCACGTCAAGTCAGGGAGTCAACACAGGTTGAGAAAAACTGGGGTACCTGACGTCGTGCGGTCCGGAGGGACAGGTAGTGGTTGAGGACCTCAAATAAGTTTAAGTACAGGTGACTCAGCCACTACGGGTAGGTTGGTAGAGTAGGAGACAGTAAGGGAAGAGGATGGCGGAAGTTAGAAAGGGTCGTAGTCCCAGAAAAGGTTTGTCAGTCAAGAAACGTAGTCCACTGGTTTCATAACCTTAAAGTCGAAGTCGTAATCAGGAAGGTTACTTATAAGTCCTGACTAAACGAACTCCTACCTGACCAACCTAAAGGAACGTCAGGTTCCCTAAGTGTTCTCAGAAGAGGTTGTGGTGTCAAGTTTTCGTAGTTAAGAAGCCGTGAGTCGAAAGAAATGTCAGGTCAAGAGTGTAGGTATGTACTGGTGACCTTTTGGTATCGGAACTGATCTACCTGGAAACACCCGTTTCATTGTAGAGACAAAAAATTATACGACACATACAACCAGTATTGAAAGGAGGTTCCTCGTTCGTAGAAAATTAAAGAACCGACATCAGTGGTAGACGTCACTAAAACCTCGGGTTCTTTTATTTCAGACAGTGACAAAGGTGACAAAGGGGTAGATAAACGGTACTTTACTACCCTGGTCTTCGGTACTAGAATCAAAAGATTTACAACTCGAAATTCGGTTGCAAAAATGAGAGGAGAAAGTGAAAGTAATTCTCCTGGAAATCAAGAAGTGAAAGACGGTATTACCACCGTAGTAGACGTAAACACTCCAATAACTATAAAGAGGACCGTTAGAACTAGGGTCCAACACGAAGTAGGTCAGGTTACAAAGAGTACTACATGAGACGTATCTTCAATTTATTCGTCCCACTGTTATATGTCGGAACTGCGTGAGGAAAGGACTAAACCTTGGTCAGACAACAAGGTGCAGGTCAAGAATAACAACGAAGGACTGGACGTATGTCCAAAGAGTTCTGGTATGTCTACCAGACGATAAGGGTAGAGAAAGTCTTAAAAGGTCAAACAACACTCGGTGTGTCAGTTTCCGAAACCGTATCAGTTATTTCGTCTTTATCTATAAAAAGACCTTGAGAGAACGAAAAAGGTACTGGGTCGTCTACAACCGTTAAACTAGAGACCAAGGAGACGGAAGAGATTTTGGTCGAACTTGTAGACCTTCAAGTGCCAAGTGCACAACAACTTCGGACCGAACCTCTTAAAACTCGTAATGAAACGATCGAACACTCTACTCACGTTAACACGTCATCAAACTCGTAAGAAACCGTAACGCAAAGAAACTCCAACCCTATTTTTGACTGGAGAAGGTCAGGACACCGGTGACGACTCAAAAGTGTTAAACGACCGTATAACTTACGTCGTGTAGTGTCGTAGTAGAAGATCCTAAACTTTATCGAGTTGACCATAAGGTAGTGGAGGTGATCGAAACAAGTATCACTACGAAGGATTCCGGGTGAACTGAAGTATAAGGTCCTACAGACCGATATGCACTCACTAGTGTGGTAACACTAATAGACCCAGTACTTCTATAAAAAACATGTCAAGAAGACACATAAGAACGGTGGAGAAGAATTATAGAGACGAAGACAATCCAGGTCTGGTAAAGACAGGAAATAACACGGGTAGAAACATACTTTACAAGGGAACCATAGAGATTAAAGGAACTTCTATAGAGATCAAAAAGGGTAAGATAACAAAAGGAGATAAAGAAACGTGACTAGTGATTCCTTCTGAAAGAATAGAAAGGAACGATAAGAAACTTTGAGACGTAAGGTTACCCATATATAAAGGAAAAGAGGAAACGAAAAGTGAAGAGAAAAAAAGTGTCGATTAACATTCCGGAGGAGTCTGTCAGTAAAACGAAAAGACGTAAAGAAAAAGAACCCCTACCAAAACTAGGGACAGAGGACATGAACGGTGCTTGGAGGCAGGTATCAAGTAGTCCGAGAAACAGATAGTGTCGATCAGGGAACTATTCAAAACTGTTAACATTTGTGGGTGTCTTGGTTGTGGGTTTAGTTCTATACCTTGTAAAAATAGTGAGACATTTCACGAGAGTATGCACCCTCCGTTAGAAGTTGAATCTTTTTGTCGTCTCTAACCACTGGAACCTAACTTGTGTTTGAGAGTTAAAGAAACATTAAAAATTAGAAATAATAGAATGGTTGTGAAAGAGGAAAGAGGGAAATTAAGACTTTATATTCCGTAATTCAATACGTGTCTAATAACTTTCAGTACTTCTCGTTCTTGGTCTAAACGGTCGGTCCAACCTTAGGAGCTTAGAAACATCTTTCACCCTTGCAGAAGAGTCACCCGTCACACCCTTCTTCTACATTTACAAACCTCAAGACTAATAGGAGATGGATGACTTTCGGGTCCCGACAATGACTAAAGAAACTTTACGTTCCCCGAACAATGACTAACAAAAGACATTTGTGTTCAACCCCGCCCGCCTGTGAAGAGATAAAGGTCGGGTCGTCTGTAAAGGATCACGGGTCGACTTGAGCCCTATTTAAATGATTTATATCATTTAATATATGACACACAGCTCCTGAGAATACTCATCGAATATAAATAATTGAATACGTTAGAAATAGTTTTCGTATACTTCCTACAACCGTCCTTCTCACCTTATTTATGGAGAACTTTTTAGATGAGAAGGTATTTTCGTTCTTTTTGTGTCCCTTTTTAACAATTCAATAGTAAAAGTCTTAAGACCTTTAATCGGTCTCCAAACGTTGTTAGGCTCCTCGAAAATAAGTTCTTTTTGTCGACTTAGAACCATTCTTGTCACGCGACACACAGTAGAATTACCGGGGGAAAAGGTACGGGAAGAGGGACCAAGGTTCTCGTTAAGACGTTCGCTCTTCAGACACCATTACGTGGTATAATTATCTGATTTCCTACTTTTCATGTATTGGTAGTGGTATATACGTTTTTAAGATTGTGAGGAAGTCCCAGTTTTGTGATTTGTTTCATCCTTATCTTTCCTTGAGGGAGTCAGACTATTTTCCCACTGGTGTTGTACCTACTTAGAACTTTTGTTTTACGATTCACTTTTATTTCGGTCTACACCTTCTAATGTATAACATCCCTGAAGGGACCACCAGGTCACCGGTTCTGAGACGTGAGGGTTAAGTCCCTCGGGTTCAAGTTAGGGACCAGACCCTTGATCTATGGTGTACGACGTTGACTCAAACATACATCGTTGGTTTCTAGGGTGTCCAACGTTGCTTCTAGTTTCTAGAACGTACGGAGTTGGTTCTGGATCGTCTCGTTTACTTACTTATTTATTATTTTTCTAATGTATAACGTATTAAGGTTGATATACTTTACAGGTCTTGTCAATTTAGGTTTCTACTAATGTAGTCACCAACGGTCCCTGACCCACCTCCCTCCTTATACCTTACTGACGGTTACCTAGGCCCCAAAGAAAATCCCCCTACTATTCTGACAGGACCTTAATGTCTTCCCACTATAAAGTGTGGGTACATTTATATGATTTTTGATGAGTCACTACGTGGAATTTCAAGGTCCTTACCGATGGGTGAGGTCATAAGAATGAACCCTTTAGGGTACCTGTCTCCTCGGACCCTCCGACATCGGGTACCGTAGTGTTTCTCAGTCTATGTTGACTCGTTGTTTGGGTTCCCATCCTCTTTATCTGACATATTTCGTTTAACACGATAGTAGGGATAAAATGTCTGTTTTAACTTAAGAATTTCTACTTCGTGTTAAATGGGATTTAATGTGTTAATCAACCACTAAGTCAAGATATATGAGACCGACGTCTCAGGTTTGAAGTTGGTGATACAGTGTACCTTGAGAACGTTTCTAGAGGAAAGATTTCTTTCAAGTTAATTGTTCGGTTTGTCTACCGTAACAAAGGAAGAATTGGTTGTGTTACTATGTTTTATCTCTATAGACACGGTAAAAACGTCTAATCCGCTCGATGGGTCTATAAGACATCCTAGAGTTACTGTACATTATTTTGGGTGTCCATGGTAATGTCTTTAACGGCGAACAACTCAGTAAACATTTGGAAACGGAACATATCTTCGAAGAGGACATTACCTTGTCTTTCGTCTAAAAATGAACGTCTTAGTAATGGTCACACCTGGACAGAAAAGACAGAGTGTTATAATAAAGAGTCACAAATCAAAGTAACAGGTGTTATATCCCTACTTTCATGATAGGGGAATTTCCCAATTGTACTCTTAATTAGTGAATTATGGGAATTATACGAATCCAACCACGGTACTTGTATCCCTAATAAGTATTTACAATCGATGACATCATTATAACAGTGTGAGTGTACCTATGATACTTGTTCAATAGTGAACAGGGGCATTAACAAGTATCTCAGAGATTGTCTTTTCTTAAGAGAAAATTAAACTTCCTCTTATACCAGTCATAAGTGTGAGATGATGTAAACTACGTTCTCAGTCATTTTTGAGTCCCTGGATACCCTACTACTTATCATTTGATTACTCGAATACTACGTCCCTCTAAACTCCCCTGTACGTTAGATGACTCAATCATCGGTAAAAGGAGTTCACTTTAGAAACCTTTACGTGACTGGGATATCAGTCAGCTTAAAGGTTTCACCTTAGTGGTCCGACTCGTCACCTAGTACCGTCCCAGGTGATTCCGTGTTCTGTGTCTGAGTTGGTCTTTATGCACCGCAAGTGGTAGTCTGCACCTTAGTGGGGGTGAAAGGAGGAAAAGAGTCGGGTGTTAGGTCAGTTTCCAGAAACTTGAGGAACAGAACCGAGGAAAACCTTTCGACTGACGGTCTCGGAGACCCCGACGGACCCTCATTGGCCGTCTGTCGTCACGGGGTACTCTCGGACCTCCAGGCACCTGTGACGACCAGAGGTGAAGACGATTGTAAAGCACTGTCAGAACATTGCTTGTGTGGAGGGGAGTACGTTGACGGTTGACCAACCACAACACGAGGGAGGGGTCGTAAAAATCATTTACGTAGTTTTTTTCTACCTTTCTTCATCCAGTTTTGGATTCTAGGTTTTTTAGGAATCCAATCTCTTTTCCAGTACACGAAATATCTCTGCGTCCCTTGACACTTAGTCATGTGTTAGTGAGACGTAAAAGAAACTTCATACAAATTGGTGGCGTCCTTACGTCCGAAGGAAACGAAATTTCGTGACACTCGACCTGAGGACCCAATATGTCGTCGAAGGGTGATCGGTAGAGAAAATACGTACCGTCACACATCCAAAGTTACGGTGAGAGTCAAGCAGGGTGAGAGAGGAGGGGGGCGGTGTCACAGGTGTTTGGGCAAGAGATACAGACGCAGAGATAAGCACGGGACGTTCATCCAAATAGTCATGGTAAAAAGATCTAAAGTATACACACACAATTATATATACTATGCACAAAAAGAGAAAGACCGAATAAAGTGAAACATGTTTCCCAGAGCCAAGTAGGTGGAGTCAAGTCAAGTCAAGTCAGTGAGTCAGTACAGACTAAGAAACACTGGGGTGCCTGACGTCGTACGGTCCGGAGGGACAGGCAGTAGTTGAAGGTCTCAAATGAGTTTGAGTACAGGCAACTCAACCACTACGGTAGGTACTACTATACTTTTCCGTAGTGGAGTCAAGTTGACTAAGTCTAAACAAGGAAAAATACCGACTCATTATAAGGTAACTTATGTACATGGTGTTGAAGAAATAAGTAAGTAGTGACCTGGAGACCCGACGAAGGTACAGGACCTGGTGGTCCTCCAGACCCTACCCCCACCCCTTCCTCCGTCCATGTTCTCCCTCCCCTATACATACGTGAAGACCCACAAAGCGTACATACCGTCTTTCGTTGTGTTGTAACATTTCGTTGAAAAGAGGTCAATTTATATTTTAAAACCTTTTATGAACTCTTTTTGAGTGTTTTGAGGGTTTTAGTTTTCAAGTCACGGTGTTAGGAGTATGGATTTCACAGACAACGAGTCGACACAGACTGAGAACCGCTAGGGTGCCTGACATCGGGTGATCCGAGGAGACAGGTACCCTAAGAGGTCCGTTCTTATGACCCCAACCAACGGTAAGGGAAGAGCTCCCTAGAAGGGTTATGTCCCTAGTTTGGATCTAGAGGGGGTAACGTCCTTCTAAGAAATGGTAGACTCGGTGGTCTTCGAGTTTGAATCTCGAATTTTGAATGTCAAATTTTCAATACGGATTATATATTGAATTAAGGAGAAAGACTTTAGATTTGAAAAGTTTTTTTAGAATTTCCTTCCCTAAAAAAAAAAAATGAAATAAAATGAAATGTTATGACATAACCAAAACGGTATGTAGTCGTACTTAGGCGGTGCCCACATGTAAAATTTTTAGTGATTCGGGTCCAAGATTTAAACAATCTCCTTTTGGGTTCTTTGGATTTTTCAATATCCAATTAAAAAATACCGACTAGGTGTAACTATATACCGTCTTTGGTTGTGTTATAACATTAATAGGAAGTTAATTTTTATTTACAAACTTTTCAATATCCAATCAAAAAATTTCAATATTTCACTCAATCTTCCACCCACCAAGAGACAATGTAAGAGGATCCTCTATCGCTTCTTTACCGATCGGGATGTTACGGAAACCATCAAAATACACTTCACGAAAGGAATAAAGAAAATTGAATGTGGAGACGAGAAAGTGAGGTGACCGGACTCTCCGTTTCGTCTCACCGGCTGTGGTGCGTCACGACTTTTGCCGGAAGAAGTCTTCGGACTCTAAACCAATGACCCAGCTCAAGTAGTATGGAGGGAGGGGAAACAATATCCCAGAGGTTCTTCCGAAGTTTTGGGGTGCTCGTTTAGGTACGACCGAACCAAGTTTCGAGATGAGTACCTGCACTAGTTTGTGAAGACTTATGGTCCCTGTCCGGACCAAATTCGAGTTCGACTTTGGAGGGAGGTGCGACGGTGACTACGGGGCCCGCAGTACCTAGTGAAACATCCTCCTCCACCTTTCCTTTCTGTCGACTTTTTGCCTACCGTAGGACCACCACAGAAATGGGTCGACCCATTGTCCCGGGAAGTCAAAACAGATATGTTACTTCTATGACTTGTTCTATAAGGAGACCCCATCCCCCCCGCAGGGTGTCGTAGAATAAAGGGGTTGGTCTCTAATTTGGATGTGGGAAGCGTGACCGTCACACTTCAGAACGGTGTCCTGGTGGCCTCTTCAGGGACTTGTCACTGCACGGAAAAGTTGTGATTGTAAAGGACTAAGACTTCTCATCGGGACTCTCCCCTGTCGAGTATATAGGAACTCTTTTCATATATAAGACATAACTGTCCTATGTAAAAACCCCTGGTATTAACACGAAAAGGTAACAACTTCTATAAGACGTAAGGAAGGACGTAGATGGCCACAACTCTTTAGAGTTCTGTAAGACTAAGAACTACGAAACGTACCTTTACAAGAAGGAACTCTTTGAAAAGAAACGTTGAATGCTCTTCACGCAATGACAGAGAAAAGCGAAACGAAGTAAAAGTCAGACGCACGAACCGTAAGACACCTGTCAAAGTTGGATTTTATAGTATAGTGTCTTAAGATCTTCTAAAAGAGTATAATCAACAACCTTTTAGAGAAGAAGAAGTTAAAAAACAGAGAAAAATACTTTGCTGGCAATAAACCTATAACGGAAAGGATCTGGACAGGAGTTTAATAGAAAACAAAGGTAGGATGAAAGACATAGAGATTCAGAAATAGTAGTAGGAAATTCACAAGGTCTTCGACTAACATTTCTAATCTATCTTTTATCTTCTATTTTTACTTTTTGGGTTGTTGTAACATTTCGTTAATAAGAGGTTAATCTTTAGAATTTTCTCCGCTTACTTGGATCTCGGATAATATGTCTCACTTCATTCAGTCCTTCTCTTTTCGTTTATATTATATAATTACGTATGTATACCTTAGATCTTTCTACCATGACAATTTGGACAAACGTCCCGTCGTTACCTCTACGTCCGTGTCTCTTGTCCGAATACCTGTGTCACTCCCTTCCTCTCCCACCCTGCTTGACTCTGTTATTATACCTTTATATACGTCACGGTATACTTTTTATCTATCGGTCACCCTTAAACGACATACTGCTGTCCCTTGAGTTTGGCCCCGAGACACTGGAGGTTCTCCCCACCCTACCCCACCCCACCCTAGCCCACCCTCCACCCTCCCTCCCCTATGTACTTATGGATACCGACTAAGTACAACTACATACCGTCTTTGGTTGTGTTATAACATGTAGTAAATGGGAGGCTAAATTTTGTTTGATCAATTTTATAATTCTCTTTTGGGTATATAAGTATAACTTCAGGAACAAAAACATTTACACAAAACCTCTTCCTACGTATAGTATGTAACCCTGTAACATAAATTTTATATTTTTGCGAAGAAGGAAGACGGGCAGAAGAGGGGGTCTTGGAAGAGGTCAAGACGACGTCCGTACGGCGGTGATTCGTCAAATTGTGATCCACCGTCACTAAAGTACTGAATGTTCCAAAGTTTAACCTGACTCACTGTCGAAGTAGGAAGTCCCTCTAGGTTCCGCTTTCATTTTTTGGACACTCAGGGTCTCTGTGAAGGGGTAAGGACGTAGGTCGTGGAGACACGGAGACTCACGACACAAGTGCAGGGAGATGAACTCCTGGCTACTCGGTCAAGGTCTAAAGGCGGTAGCCTTGACATTCCTTTACGTCATCTCCTTTAGTGACTAGCCCGTGGGCCACAGGGATGGGACTAAATACGTACTAAGAGTCTCACTATGAATTTTATATATGAGACATTTTTTTATATATATGCGTGTGGGATTAATGAGGGCAAACTCTTGGTCAGTATTACGGTCTCCCAGTACAATACTATTCTTGTTGGCGTTCCTCGATGACAGATCATGTTCCTTGATATAAGTTATAGAACATTTTTAGATATTACCTTTTCTTAGACTTTTACTTCTATCTATCTATCTACCATCTACTATCTTGACTTGGTGAAACAACGTGTGGACTTTGGTTGTGTCTTATTTAGTTGAGACGAAGGTTTCTCATTGGTGTCTAAGTGGAATTAAAACATTTATTGTTAGTGAGGTAAGGGGTCGTGATTCTTAAACCACTAGTCAATGTTTACTGAACGTTGTGTGGTACGTGTCCACTAGAACTTTACGGTCCTCCTCGGACCTGAGGTAGAGTGGGTGGACGTCCCCACTTCCGTTCGTAAGTCCTACGAGACTCGCACCATGTTGTCCTCTCCAGACGTCTCTACTCGGCGACCTTCTTGACCGATTATTCTCGTCTCGGAGCCATAGTTTGTGCTCCATGGTTCAGTTCAGTATAGACCCCTCGTACTTACTCTGGGTCTGTGACCTTTTGTACGGTATACCCTGAACGAGTGTACCGGTCCAGACTAAAGATTTCGATCTCCTATTCTACTTCGACTCGACAAGACGTCGACTTAGGGGTTAGATTCGCAAGTAGTTTAAGGGAAGGTCAAATCGGTCTGATTGAGGTTTCAGACCTCGCTTCTCCTGGTGTACCCACTGCTAATTCAATGGGACCCGGCATTCTACCCACCTCCTCCTCCGACGGGTACATCCTGTTATGTCACTGTGGCCGATCTGTAAATGATCTTCGAGACGGAGCCAGTTTACCTACCCAGTTAAGTGTATCGAGTTTAAGGGGGTCAAGGACCATCAGGGTCACCAATCCTTAGACGGACGGTCGTGACTCCTGTACCTAAGCTAGGGACCAGACTCTTGATTCTAAGGTGTAGGTACTCCGTTGATTAAGGTACACGGTGTTGATGACTTCGGACCCACGGGATTTCGAGCAAAAGACGTTGTTGTCTTCCGTTGAGTCACTCTTCGGACTCTCGGTGTTGATCTTTCGCCACGGATGAGTTACGTTGATCTCTTTCGGGTGGGTATCGTTAATTCTAGGTCATGTTGTTGTCGTTTTCTTTTTTATGAACCAGGAGAGACTATTATTTCATGTTATCTTCGCTTTGTTATTTACAAACGTTTGAAACTATATAAGACGTTTTTACTTTGCGATAAATTATTTCATAATGGGATTTATAATAATAAATCCTATATTTGTGTTTCTATATCGATACTAGTACGGAACGAACTTTCTTAATTATCCTCTTTATTTAAACCATCGATATTTTGTCAGAATTCATATACGATACACGAAGGTGTAACGAGTAATTTACAGTGCCTTTAGTATATTATTTAGTCAATAAAGTAATTGTAGGGTCTAAGAATCTACTAAATATATCTGTGCTGACGTTAGACAGTGAGTACGTAATTTATTCGGAGGTGGTAAGAGAGAGACTTCGACATTTTTCCGGGAGAGTCAACCCAAGGAACCGCTCCTCTTCCTTCCGCAAAAGTAAGATGACATGTCGTCAGGTGTGTCGAGGCTACGTGGCTCCTTCCTTACAGTCCACATGCCCGAAGCCTAGAATATTGACACCCTAAAGAAGAGGAGACGACGGGTCTATCAGTAGCTCTTCTTGAGGGGAGGTGGTGTGACGAGAAGGGGACTAACGGAGGTTTTTTAAGACTCTCGTTGCTAAGGAGACCAGTAGCACCACCTGGGTTTCGTGTCATATCAAACAAAGTTTCTGAATTCCCTCCTTTCTTTTTCTAGGATTTTGGAGTTCGTTCGTCTTAGACCTTCAACTAAAGGAAGGATGTGTCTGTTCGGTTCTTTTTTACCCTTCATGAAATTCCTATTTTTTCTGTAAGACCTCTTCTGTCGTTAGAGCCCGTGTGTTCCTCCTCAAAGCCCCTCTTGTGTAAACGTTTTTCGTAGGTAAGTATATGCCGGAGAGGGTCAAATATATAGGTCACAGAGATCTTCCTTTTGACTAGCCTCCACCAAAGTCCTCCCGAACAATTCGAATGAGTGGTCACGGCGACTCTGTCCGACCCTGGACCCTGGGAGTCGACGTCACGACGTTTCAAACGTGGACTGTGTGGAGAGGAGGTCGTTGTTTTCTGTTTCTCTTATGTACCCTGATTTTTATCGGGACACGTACGCGTCAACCCCGTTTAAGACCTGGTTTTCCATGTTTCTTTTTTTTTTGTAGGTTGACGGTAAAGACTTCTCGCCCCTCGTTTTTGGGCCCACAGCCTTCGCTTTCAGGGGGAGATGACTTGGGTGTTTCCGACCCGTTTGGTGGGCTCGGTGGGGAGGTCGTCCTGGGGCTGTGTGGACAGGGGAGTAGGGACATTCGTCACTCCCGAGGGGGTGGAGCCCGTCACTCGTTCCGGTGGGCAACGAACAAAACGAGGGAGGACTTCGGTTGTCTCCTCGGGGTCATTGCGAAACGGACTTAAGGAACGGAACACACGTCAGTTAAAGATAGCTAACCCTTTCCGGCCTTTGGGACCAACCATAGTGAGATACGACTCCCAGTAGTCGTAGAGTCTAACAGGACAGATCCTACCGACGAGACTTGTCCTGAGATAGGGGGTCTCGACTTCGGGAAGTGCGGGTCACGTAGACACAAACCTCATTCGACGGGACCTCAGAGACAGTAGGTCTTTGCCGACCTCGTCTGCCAGTCACTACTGACTCCACGATAGAAGTGTGCACTCTCGCACTCACACCCTACACGTTGTCGTTGGGTCATTGTGACCGAGCGTATCTTGTCTGCAAAGAAACAAAAAGGAAGTTTTAGGACCGACTACGGTGCTCAACGAGACTCTTCCCGAGGTTTCGGGGACTACGGAGGGGGGAAGTTAACGAGTAAGTAGACACTGAAGTGGTGGGTGCGCCGGTGTGGGGGTGCAGTCGGGGATGACTCTTCTTTTTCTATTTCACCCGTCCCCTATTTGATCCTCGAACCCTAATGAGTATGTGTGTTTTGTCTAGTAGTTGTTCCTGGACGACAGATCGGATCCCTTGAGACGAGTTATAAGACACTAGTCGATATTACCTTTCTTAGACTTTTTCTTACCTGTGTGTATACATATATTGCCTAAGTGAAAAGTTGATAGTCAAGTCAAGTCAAGTCAGCGAATCAGCACAGGCTGAGAAACGCTGGGGTACTTAGCGTCGTGCGGTCCGGAGGGACAGGTAGTGGTTGAGGGCCTCCAGTGAGTCTGATTACAGGTAGCTCAGCCATTACGGTAGGTCGGTAGAGTAAGAGACAGAGGGGAAGAGGAGGAGGGTTGGGGAGGGTCGTAGTCCCAGAAAAGTTTGAGAAGTGTACTCCACCGGTTTCATAACCTCAAAGTCGAAGTCGTAGTCAAGAAGGTTACTTGTGGGTCCTGACTTGAGGAAACCCTACCTGACCAACCTAGAGGAACGTCAGGTTCCCTGAGCGTTCTCAGAAAAGGTTGTGGTGTCAAGTTTGCGTAGTTAAGAAGCCGTGAGTCGGAAGAAGTGTCAGGTTGAGAGTGTAGGTATGTACTGGTGACCTTTTTGGTATCGGAACTAATCTGCCTGGAAACAACCGTTTCATTACAGAGACTAAAAGGTAAACGATAGATCCAACCAGTTTTGAAAGGAAGGTTCGTCACTCGTAGAAAATTAAAGTACCGACGTCAGTGGTAGACGTCACTAAAACCTCGGGTCTTTTTATTTCAGTCGGTAAGAAAGGTGACAAAGGGGTAGATAAACGGTACTTCACTACCCTGGTCTACGGTATTAGAAACAAAAGACTTACAACTCGAAATTCGGTTGACAAAGTGAGAGGTGAAAGTGAAAGTAGTTCTCCGAAAAATCGAGGAGAAGTGAAAGACGGTATTCTCACCACAGTAGATGTATAGACTCCACTAACTATAAAGAGGACCGTTAGAACTAAGGTCGAACACAAAGAAGGTCGGGTCGTAAAGAGTACTACATGAGACGTAGATTCAATTTATTCGTCCCACTGTTATATGTCGGAACTGTATGAGGAAAAGGATAAACCTTTGTCAGACAACAAGGTACAGGTCAAGAGTGACAACGAAGGACTGGACGTATGCCCAAAGAGTTCTCCGTCCAGTCCACCAGACCATAAGGGTAGAGAAAGTCTTAAAAGGTGTCAAATAACACTAGGTGTGTCAGTTTCCGAAACCGTATCAGTTCTTTCGTCTTTATCTACAAAAAGACCTTGAGAGAACGAAAAAGGTACTGGGTCGTCTACAACCGTTAAACTAGAGACCAAGGAGACGGAAGAGATTTTGGTCGAACTTGTAGACCTTCAAGTGCCAAGTGCATGACAACTTCGGACCGAACCTCTTAAAACTCGTAATGAAACGATCGAACACTCTACTCACGTTAACACGTCATCAAACTCGTAAGAAACCGTAACGGAAAGAAACCTTAACCTTACTTTTGACAGGAAAAGGTCAGGACACCGGTGACGACTCAAAGGTTTAAACGACCGTATAACTCATGTCGTGAAAGTGTTGTAGTAGAAGGTCCTAAACTTTATCGAGTTGACCATAAGGTAGTGGAGGTGATCGAAACAAGTATCACTACGAAGGATTCCGGGTGAACTGAAGTGTAAGGTCCTACAGACCGAGATCCACTCACTAGTGTGGTAGTACTAATAGACCCAACACTTCTAGAAAAAACATCAAGAAGACACATAAGAACGGTGGAGAAGAATTATAGAAGACGAAGACAATCCAGGTATGGTAAAGACAGGAACTAACTCGGGTACAAACGTACTTTACAAGGGAACCATAGAGACTAAAAGAACTTCTCTAGAGATCAGAAAGGGTAAGACAACAAAAGGAGATAAAGAAACGGAACTAGAGGTTCCTTCCGAAAGAATAGAGAGGAACGATAAGAAGCCTTGAGACGTAAGTCTACGAATATAGAAAGAATATAGAAAGGAAAAGAGGAAACGAAAAACGAAGAGAAGAAAAGTGTCGATAAACATTCCGGAGGAGTCTGTCGGTTAAACGAAAAAACGTAAAAAAAAGGTACCCCTAACAGAACTAGGGACAGAGGACATGTCACAGTGTTTGGAGGTAGGTATCAAGTAGTCCGTGAGACAGATAGTCTATATCAGGGAATTTAGATAAAGAGTGAAGGTGACATATTAGTACAATACATATTTTATATATGTAATAATATATATATGTGTCATATATATATATATGTATATATATCATATTTGATATGAATACTAATATGAAAACATATTAGTATTCGTATCAAAAGTTGATCTGAGGTCATATTTTAGTTTCAAAAAATTTTTCTTTCACTCACCTTAAAAATTTAAAATAATGACATCATATTGACGGAATGGGACAACACAATCCAAGACGTCAAGTTACTTAACTTAGTCGACATACACATGTATATAGGGGAGGGAGAGCTTGGAGGGAGGGGGTAGAGTGGGGAGACCCAGTAGTGTCTCGTGGTTCGACACGTTTATATATATATATATATTTTTGTGTTTTTGTGTAATAATTTCTTATATACAACTATATATACATTTTACAAATTGAAGATATACCGTTTTTTGAACTATTCATTTATTATTTTTAGATTCACTGACTGGTTTTTTTTTCCTTTCTTTCACCCACCACTTCGTACCTAGAAGGGGAATTCTTGGTCTGTAATATAGACAGTGCAAGTACGTATTGGAGGGTTGGTCTCAATTTAGTGTCCCGACGTACGTCGACTCTCCTTAGACTCTTTACGGACAAGACCTACGGAACACGGGGGATTTTATTAGGGTTCCTTCTACCCCCTTTACGGGGGACGTCCCGTGGATCGGAGGGGGGGGTTGGGGGGAGAATCACTCGTATGTTCTTTTTGGGTTCCTGAGGGTCTCTTTCGAATGTCCTTGAAACTTTTACCTAAGTATAAGTCTTTTATGACAAGACACTGGAACAAAGAGTGGGTCTGCTGGAGACTGGACGTTCGTCAAGTTTCGGTCGTGTTTCTCCCAACCATCGCAGTGGTCCAACTAAATGAAAGACCTTTGTATTCTAAAAGGTCTTGAAGAAATAATTAACTGTACTCATTTAAAAAGGGGGAAAGGACAGGCAGTCTGTCTGTGTGAATGTGGAGTCCTACTGATTCACAAAAACATTCGTCGGAGTTTCTAATATCGAAGCTCCTCTATTGGCCCCGGGGAGAGACACGTGGTGCTTACAGACTACACCTAAACCCACGAAAGTTATGGTTCAGGTCACAAACTAGAGGTCAAGGGCCTGTAAAGAGTCTCCATTTTCGTCATTAGTTTATCAGGTAGTTAAGTCCGAAACCTTTTATCATAAATACAAGTTTCAAGAACGGTGTGACCAGAAAGGTTTGTGGGTATTACTTTTACTCTTCAATTGACTGTCAGTAGACCCTTTCAACAATTTTCGTGTCTAAGGACCAGGGTGAAGAGGTCACTCAGTAGTCCCTCAGACCTAATCTAAGGTCCCTGGACATAAAAATTTTTTGAATAATTTTTTTTAAAAAAAAATTAATTTGTACATTCTGTACCAGTCTAAACTTCAAGTGTTCGATCAGACCTCTGTAATAGGGTACGACGTTTATTAACATGAAACTAAACAACAACAACAAATCCGAAGGGGTCCCCGAGTCTACTATTTCTTAGGTGGACGTTACATCCTTTGTGTCCTCTGAGCCCTAGGTAAGGGCCCAGTCTAGGGAACCTCCTCCTTTACCGTTGAGTGAGATCATAAGAACGGATGTCTTAGGGTACCTACCTCCTCGGACCGTCCGATGTCAGGTACCCCAACTTCTCTCAGTCTATGTTGACTTCACTGAATCGTACATACGTTACCTTTCAGACAACTGTACCCGGACTCTTTGGGTAGGACGTCTCCAGTTTATGACTGTCCCACTCCTTACCCAGAAGTCCATTGTGTATCTCTTGATAGTGTCTGAACCTCTACGACACTCCTATTTCTGTGACCACTACTCCCCACACTGCCCTCTTCTTTTCACCAGGTTTTGTTTCTTCGAGGGGTTCTAGTTAGTACGCCAAATCATCGATGCAACACAGGTTGAGAAACGCTGGGGTACCTGATATCGGGTGGTCCGAGAAGACAGGAACCCTAAAAGGTCCGTTCTCATGGTCTCACCCAACGGTAAAGGACGAGGTCCCCTAGAAGGGATGGGTCCCTAATAAGGACCCAGAAAACGTAACGTCCACTTAAGAATTGACTGGGAGGTCCCTTCGGGGTCTAATTAGTGTCTTTTCTGTCATGAACTAATACTTCAAGTTTTATCTTGGTGTCCATCTCTAACCCGAAAGACGAAGACCATACTTAATCTGAGGGTTCAGATTTTTTCATAAACCCTTTACGTTGTGTAATGTATTCTTATATCGTACACAGTTTTCAGTATGACTACAGTAGAAATAATTTTTTGACTAGAAATAAGAAAATTTTGTAGAGTATTGATAGAAGAAAGTCCTTCAGGACCCAGTGGATCTATTGACTAGTGGACTCACTGGGATGAAGAGGGAAGAATTTGGGATTAAGAGTGAGAATGTGAGATTTTATCGGTTATTTCTTACTTGAGAGTGTAGGACTTGTGAGGTAAATACTGGGATTATTTCCGTCTCGGGGTCCAGTGTGTGTCAGAGACGGACGCTGGAGTCGCATACCGGAGAGGTCGTTCGTGTGGGAGGTCCTGAACACTCACCATTTTAGAACAACGAGTTTCAGGGGATACCAAAGAACGACTTCAAGTAGGAAACGAGTATTCTGGGTTTCTCAACGAGTCGGTATAAATCACCGGGGTCACCCACTTTACAGACACGTCGAGGGACACTCACTACACACGACCGACCCGTGGTATCTGGGAGGATTAGTTCCCGTGATGGTAGTTATCCGAGTCCTGTCTGCCTTCTCATCCAGAAAAGTGTTTACCACTACCCCGTTAACCCATAGGAATACCTTATGTTACACAGAACTACGGATGGAGTGAGACCTACGTTTTTAAGTAGGTTCCATCTAATCTCTTGATTGACATTTTTAATGTTGATATTTTGAAGATCTTTTCAGTAGTCTCTGATGGAGTATTGGACTCCTATTTGATAATAAATAATCTGTCATATGTCTTTAATGATTCATAGTTTATTTTCCGACTAATTAATATAAAGTAGTTTTAATTTTTGAGTGATCTTTGTGTCGATTCTTATATTTCCCTGTTTGGTGTCCGACCCTATTTGATAAACATTATGAATATAGACTTTTTTCTCGGACCTCTAAAATATATATATACACGTGTACATGTATATACACATATATATATAGACCTTATATATTTCTTATATAGGTTAAGTTAATAATTTTCTGTTAGTTTATTTTTGTACCCGTTTCGTTATACTTCTCTGCGAAGTGTTTCCCTAAACATACTTATCGGTCATTTGTATACTTTTTATGAGTGATTTAGCAGTAAACGCGCACGTACGATTCGACGAAGTCGTCACAGGTTGAGAAAACGTTGCGATACCTGACATCGGGCGGTCCGAGGAGACAGGTACCCTAAGAGGTCCGTTCTTGTGACCGCACCCAACGGTACGGGACGAAGTCCCCGAGAAGGACTGGGTCCCCAACTTGAACGTAGAGAATGTAGAGGACGTGACCGTCCGACTAAGAAATGGTGACTCGGTGGTCCTTTCGGGGTACAACAGTAACCCCTTTAAGTTTAATTTAGTGTTTCTCTATAATGATGGGTGGGTAAATTACCGATTTTAATTTTTATAACCCGTGAACCTTTGACATAACGACCATCCATATATTTAATTATGTTACAAAACCCCTTTTCAAATCGTCAAAGAACATTACAAAGATGGGATAATGGGTCGTTAAGACGAGGAATCATAAATGAACTCTCTTTACTTTCGTATACGGGTGTGTTTCTGAACATTTATTCACAAATATCTTCGAAACAATTATTATCGGAGGCTTGACATTTGTTGGGTTTATAGGTACTCGACTACTCCCTTATTTGGAGTCTTACTGTTTTTCCAATCTGACAAGTTAGTATGTTTCCCAGGAAAGTTCTCTGGTCCACACGAAGGTAGTTTGGTCTCCCAGAGATCACACAAGATTCCTCTACAGGAAGACGGTAGAGTGGTCGGAGGACTCTGCCTTTACTACTAGGACCGTTGTAGCCATCCGTATCGAAATAGTTTGCCTTACCTTAGGTCATTTCAAGTGACTTCTAAGTATCTTGAAGAATTCTTTTAACAAAGTAGTCTTTGCAACGGTCGAACCCAATTCTCCCTACTTCTGTTCTTCCTTATTTTTCTCTGACGACCGAAGGGGTCTAAAAGACCGTCCTTCGTCCGATAATTTCGATGAGTTGACGTCTACCCTCTGCGAAAAGTACTTTTTCCTTTCTCCTAAGTCCCCCACCTTGGTTCTCGGGTCTTCAACCTAGACACTCGGCCCTTATTAATAGGGGTCAGGAACTTTAGATTAGTCCTTTACGGGTAAACGAGTCGACCTAAAACCTTGACGGAAATTGTCTATCCATCCAAGAGTGGAAGGTAAAAGGGTAGAAAACTTGGTACGACAGACGTAGACAATAAGACACGGACCGGGTGGTAGTATGTAATCCTCGGTCACTAAACACGTGAGCACAGAGTCTAGGTGTCTACCGTTCTTTAACCCCGGGTCGTCAATACGAGTTACCTAATGTAGATCACTGGAATAAAGGTGGACCGTGACTAAATCTAAGACCTAAACTCGACTACTACAAATCTACTCTAAGACCTGAAACTTGACTACGGCACCACTCTATTCTGAGAACCCTTGAATACCTATTAAAATGTATACCCTCCCTATATTCACTACCTCTCTGTCTCCCACCTGACACTACCCGTCTTTACAGTGTACCAGGGGTTCTAAGGTAAGACACAACATGTGTGGAACACACTACGGGAGAGGAACTACTACCCGAACTTGAAACTTATACCTTATACTCGTCTGTACGAGGGTACTGATCCAATGTCCAGTCGAGTGAAAGCTCACGTTGTTTTCCCTTTAGTAGAATCCACCCAAATTAGATTAGTCCCTTCGGGAATGTCTCTTTCCTTCGTTATCATCGGTCGGAGGACGACCGGACCTCCTTCGTTTGGTTACAGATACAACACTCGATCTTATTAGAAACCACCGTTGTACTGGTCCTTGACACCCACTGGAGACTCTCGACTCTCCTCAGGGACCTTTGTCGATAGTCCCTTTCCCCTGGAGTCAGTATGTTAGTGCTCCTTTCCTGAAAAAGGTTGTTCGTCACTCGGTTAGTCTCGTGAAACTTGGAGTCTACTCTCATCTGCGGGGTCAGTTGTCGAAGTAAAGTCGGACCACCCTGGGATTCGTTTCTCGGGTCAATTCGACATGGGTAAGAGTACTAGGTCCTTGTGACACTCTGTTATAGAAACACAACAAAATTCGACGATTCAACATATCGTTAAACAATGTGTTGTATCTTTTGATCATATAAAAGAAATTTTCTACTAGAAATTTTTTTATTTGTACCTTGATGAAGGACGAAGAAGGGACTTTAGTGTGGTTTGTACGTTGACTCTGAGTCTGGTTCTGTCTCTACTTACTCCAGGAAATGGTCGTAGTCAGGTATTGACTCTTACCACTTGTGCGTCTCTACGGAAAATGGTTTAAGCCTTTAAGATTATAAAATTCTATTTACCTACTTCCTTACCTGTCCATTCCCTCCATGTTTCCAGAAGGCTCTCGAGAGGGGGTCTAACTTCACTACACGACGATGGTGTCCTAAAAGTGTCACCCAGAGACGAAGTCTGGAGAGTCTAAGAGATGAAGTTAGAGAAACTTAAAAGGGAACCTTCACTTGTCTTGACGAAGGGTGCATCGAGTAAACCATTTCTTAGATGGACGTTACGACCTTCGGACCCAAGTTAAAGACCCAACCCTTCTAGGGGACCTCTTCCTTTACCGTTGGGTGAGATCATAAGAACGAACCTTTTAGGGTTCCTGTCTTCTCGGACCACTCGATGTCAGGTATCCCACCGTTCTCAACCTGGACTGAATCGCGACAGAAAGAAAAGAAAGAAAGAAACCTTCATTACGTAAGAAACTGTTGTAAGTGCCTTACCCTTGCCACTTCATTATTGTAAAGTTTTTCACAGTGGTGACCCCGTTAGGGTAAAGGATACTATATAAACCCAAGACTTATAAGAAACCTGGTTTTATAGTAAAATCACGGACCGAAGTAGATGTCCCTGGTAATAGTACCCAAATACCATGGAACTAATTCTGTACTAAGGTCTGTGGTTATAAAATTAACTGGTAAACTAACTTCCGTATTTTCAAAAACCTAGGGTCCCCTTGTGTAGCGTAATTCTAGGGTCCACCCACTCTCTAGACAGAAACTATTTCAGTCTCTTCCTCTTAACACTTCCACTCTTCCGGTTCCTCTTCTCAAAGTGTTCGTGTAACAGTATGTCTAGTAAAAATCCTTTTGCCTATGGACCTTCAGTTCATAAACCTTTGACTAAAAAAAAATTGATGGACCAGACACATAGTGGACTTTTCAAAAGTACCTTGGAATAATGAACCAAACCTTTAACGTCTAAATTTATAAGGACTTATTTTTCAAATCCTCACAATTAAAGATTTTTATACCTGGTCCTGTTTTACACAGAAGAGGGTAAAAGAACTGAATTTTCTCTGTAAAAAATTTTTAATGACCTTTAATGATGTTCTTTTGAACTAAGTTTTGTTGGTCCCTGAAAACCAAAGTAAAATCGATGTGTGGTCTTTCGGTCCATCCCATACATACACACACGAAATAAGTCATACAGAGATATTCTGTATAAGACTTTTTAATCGTTGAATTTGACTTGATTATTATGTTGAAACTTATAAAGACGTAATCAGTTCAGAATAGATTATACCACCGATGTGACTGAATAGGTCCGTGATTGTGGTTCGAATCCCTACCACAAGTCAGTTTTATAGGGTAACGGGGTATCATTTTCAGACTCGTATTCCAATTTATAATGAAATACCGAGTTTTATAGTAGTAGGTTTTTCTGTAGGTTTCTCTACTGGAGATAAAACTACCTACTCTAGAAATTTTCATTGTCAATTGTAGAAACAGGAAAAGTAAAACGAGAAACTGGATGTCACACTAGTTTTAGTCCAAAACCACTTACAGTCATCTTTCCATTGTATAAAAGTCCTGGGTGTCACTTCAATATTTAGATGAGAAACACCACCATGTCTACCTTTCTTCACAAGTGACGTGGTTTTGAGACACTCGTTAAGTCATTGGAAGTCCCTTGACGGTAAATAAAATAGGTTTCGGCTCTTTTAGTTTTGAATTAGGTAGAGTTCCCTTCGGTTCCATTACTTCTACTCGGTTATTATAAAAGAACTAAGACTGTATTGCAAAATCGAGAAACTATGTTATCGTACCGACTGACTCACTTTACATCGTTCCTCATAGGAGGTATATATAATAACACTGAAAGGGAATCAAAATGAACGAATTCTACTGGGTGAAAAGTCATTCGTTGACCGTTCAGTCAAATTAAATCTTTCTCAGTACTGGTCCTTAAAAATCTCGTTTAAAGTTTTCGGCAAAACACCTTGTCTTTATTCGGGATTCAAACCTTCTACAAATGTTCAGTCCCAAAATAATATAAGGTAAGTTTAGACATTCGTCAATAATGTGTATTTTAATGTGAATTGTGGTCGTTATTGTTAAAATTATTATTATGGGCGGTAAAAACTGACAAGACGTGGTTCTTGACAATTGTCTATACTAAAACACGTTAAGAATGTCATTAAGACACTTCAGGTAAAAAACATAGAGATAAAATATACTCTATATATTCTTAACCCAATAGTATTCTGTAGTTCCATATATATACGTGTGTAACTTTAGTATCGTAATAGTAGAAGTTGAACCAAAGTTATTTCATGTTGAAATTAAACAGTACGATATAATTACAACGATTAAAATAGTTGAAATGTGAAAACGAATTAACCCCCTCCCCCACTCACCCCCGATCTCACCGTAGTCTCTTCACCTTTAAATGTTTTTCTCCCTTCTGTTAACTAGTTAACTCTGTTCCTAGGGTAGAAGTCTACATCTAACCTCGTCTATCCTTTAATAAAAACGTCAGAACTCGAAAGGGTCTGTGAGACTCAAATACGAAAGTTAATTTTCGTAGGTTTGACATTACATTTAAACTTATACTAGAAAACCCCCCTTTCTCATGTTTGTGGTAGTCTCATATTCGAGAAGTAAACACAAGTTTCCTTGACAATGATCTATATTATTGTCGCATACACGAGTCAGCACGGACTGAGAAATGTTGAGGTACCTGAAGTCGGGAGGTCCGAGGAGACTGGCACCCTAAGAGGTCCATTCTTAGGACCTCACCCAACGGTCCGGGAGAAGGTCTTCTAGAAGGGTTGGGTCTCCAACTTGGACCCAGAGGACGTAACCGTCCGTCTAAGAAATGGTTAAACGGTGGACCCTTCGGGTCTATATTATTTATGTCTTAACAAAAACGGCAAGTTACCAAACCACAAAGTGTACATACTTCTCACTGTAAGAGTTAGAATAATGAGGCACCCCTTTCTACCACCCATTCACCTGTGAAGTCTCACCAGTGTCTGGAGTAGGAAGCAGGAGTCACGAAAACGAGGGACCTGTGAAAAGAAATACGGAACCGTAGTTATTGACCAATGAAGATTCATATACAATCCGAAGAGTCCACCACAATCACCATTTCTTGGGTGGACGGTTACGTCCTCTGTATCCTCTGAGCCCAAGTTAGAGACCCAGCCCTTCTAGGGGACCTCCTCTCGGACCGTTGGGTGAGGTCATAAGAACGGACCTCTTAGGGTACCTGTCTCCTCGGACCACCCGATGTCAGGTACCCCAGCGTCTCAGCCTGCTCTGACTCGTTGAATCGTACTCGTGCGTACTTTAGTGTACAATTTTATGTCAATCACTCACTACTGGGGAAAATTTAAGTACAAGGTATTACTGCAGTTAAATAAACTTATCAATCGAATTTTTCGGTAGTATAACTTGATCCGTATTCGTGTAACTGTATATCCACGGAAAATATCGGGACAAGGGAGATGTGACAGTAGATAGTGGAGGAAGAATTTGTCGTTTCCAAGGGATATTTACGGGGTCAATCTGTATTAATGATTCGTAAAACGGTAGTAAAAGATCTAATTGAGTGATTGATATGTTGGACGTCGTTACTCAGTTCTAGAACCACTTTGTGGACGTTACTCCACATGTTTAGGAAAACATTTACCGAACTTTAGTTTCGTTCGAGTAGGGATAACTGTCTGCTCTGATGTCAATTCAGTCAGAGAGAGAAAAACGGGGTCAAAAACGTTCAAGATTTTACGCTCACCCACTGAGAACCCTTAATTGAGAGACTCTGTCGCGACCCAGGCAAAAGTCGAAATGTCGTCACCCGTAAACCAGACCAAACCCTGTTACCTATAATACAGAAGAGGACCGTATCTAATCTTCTTCTTTGTACTCGTTTTACATGGGGATACCAACTATCGGTAGGTACAGATTTTCCTAATCTTTCTTCTAAATCATCAAATTTTCCATCCGAGGTTCCTATTTAGTGGTCGAAAATCTAGGACCAAGAAGAAGAAGAGTCAACGTATTGGAATCCTTTTAATAAACTGGGAAATTTTTTACAAAAGAAAAAATTATAGCTCCACATCATCTAAATATTATACAATTATAAAAGTCTACCCGTGGTATCATTAAGTGATAAAAACATTTAATATAAGGTGAATTTCAATGATGGTTTACTACCGATAAAGGGTGACACGACATGTTATAATAGACTCAACGAATAAATAAAATATTTATCATGAAACATGGACAATTAGGAGATGGGGATAGAGGGGAGAGGAGGAACGAAGAGGGGTGACCATTGGTGATCAAAGAAGAGATATAGACACTCAGACAAAGACAAAACAATATTGTATACGTGAACAAACAGGATAAAAAACCGAATTCTATATTTACTATTGTCTCTAAACAGAAAGAGAAAAACTGAGTAAAAGGATTCGTACTATGAGATCCAGATAAGTGTAACAACGTCTTAAAGTAAGACACGTTACTGACTCAGTATAAGGTAACACGGTGTGAAAGAAATAAGTAAATAGACGTTATTTCCTTCGATAGCTTCCTTGTTTTTCTGTTGGATGACCTACCCTCTTTTATAAACATCTACTATACTGAAACAACAACAAGTCAACGAGTCGGCACAGGACGACAAACGTCGGGGTACCTGACGTCGTGAGGTCCGAAGGGACAGGAAGTGGTAGAGGGCCTCGAACGAGTTTGAGTACAGGTAACTTAACCACTACGGTAGGTTGGTAGAGTAGGAGCCAGCAGGGGAAGAGGACGGAAGTCAGAAAGGGTCGTAGTTCTAGAAAAGGTTATTCAGTCGAGAAACGTGGTCCCCCGGGTTTTTTACTATACTGACTATTCCCCAATTATAGATTTTAAATATTTATCGAGTATTATTTTGTTATAGTTCTTTTATTTCTTTGGTTAGATTTGTGTCTTCTGTACTTATCTGTACAAAGGTTTCTCTACTGGGTGTCCGTATACTTTTTCATAAGTTGTAACGATAGTAGTCTTTTTACTTTTAGTTTTGATGGTTCTCTATATCGTAGTGTAGACGGTCTTACTGACAGTAGTTTTTCAGACGTTTGTTGTTTACAGTCGTTCCTACACCTCTTTTCCCTTGCGAGGACGGGACAACCACCCTTACATTTAACCATATCGGTGATACCTTTTGTCATACCTCCAAGGAGTTTTTTGATTTCTATCTCGAAGGTATACTGGGTCGTCAAGGTTAGGACCCATATATAACCCCTTTTTTTACTACTGTGATTAAGTTTTTCTATGTACATAGGGTTACAAGTATCGTCGTGATAAAGGTTATCGGATCTATACCTTCGTTTGATTCACAGGTAGGGACCTACTTATTTTTGAACTAGGAAAATTCAAAACAGAAGGGTAAGACGTTTTACCCACATCATTATCATGGATAGTGTCTCACAACAAAACTCTTGAGTCACGAATATTTCACGAGTCGGTGTTACAAACAATTACCAGTTCTTTTAAATCGAATTTCCCCGAAGGGACCACTAGGTCACCAACTCTGAGACACGAAGGTAACGACCCCTGTACCCAAACTAGGGACCAACCCCTCGATTCTAGGGTGTACGGGGATATCACACCGGTTATAAATTAATTGTAATTAATTAACGTAAAAAAAAATTTTCTCCGTCCATTGAGTAGATGAGTCGTCTCCCTTCCCTTTCAAACGTTCGATTTTCATCTCTTCTCCTTACTCCCCTACCCCATAAGGTTTAATTGTATGTCGAACGGAGAAAAGAAGAACCAAAAGTGGCCGGGTAAGGATTGATGGAGGTTCGTTTAGTAAAAACAATGTTTTAATTAGAGATGATTGTGTAAAGTGGTCTAATGTGCCCTTTAAGTTGTAAATATTACCCTGACCGAAGTACCCGGGGTCCGAGTCTTCCTGTTGTGTTCACTGTCTTACAAGAGGATAGAGATAGAACTTTAAGTTTAATAAAAACATGTTTCCTAGGACGAAAAAATAAGACGGGATCTGAGACGTTTAATACTTCTGTCAGAACGAGGGTCATATTCCAGACCCAGTGCAATACGTTTTTACTATAGGTAAGGAAAGGTTAGGACACAAAGTAACCTTTTAGAATAAAATAATTATATTTAAATCTTTCACACCTCAGGTTGGTAGGAAGAGTTTAGGACTTTAAAGGTGGGGACGGGAAACGATGTCTACTACAGTCCTGGTCATGCGTTCTTCGTTCCTACCCTCCAGTGTGGTCGAACTTAAGGGGTTCTACTTCGAGTGTTTGATCATTCCGACGATTGTCACTAAGGGGTCGAAGAAACCGTAGTCTTTACCCAAAGTATCTTCTGCTAAAAAGATGTCTGATCCGAAACTTCCCTTCCGACCCCCTACTAAGTTCACGTAATATATATAACACGTGAATTAAAGATAATAATAATGTAGTGGAGTCTAGTAGTCCGCAATCTAGGACCTCCAACCCCTGGGGACGAGATTTCGACTAAAACGTGTATTCACCTCCTCTCGTCCCCATGGGAGACAAAAGTACCCTCAACGGAGGAAGGAAAGAGATAATAGAGTCTAGGGACCGGAGTATCGTCCACCTTTGTGTCGAAGTTAATAGCCACGTCCCGAAGGGACCACCGGGTCACCATTTCTTAAGTAGAGGGATTCGACCTTTGTTCCCAAGTTAGGGACTGGGTCCTTCTAGGGGGTACGACTCCCCGTTTATTCGTGTTTATTCGTGCTCCCCGTTTACACGTTGATAACTCGGACGCGAGATCTCGGGTCCTCAGGTCCTCGGGACCTCAGGTACGAGGTGGTGCTCTCTTGGGTGGCGTTACTCTTCGCTCACGTGTCGATCTCTCGTCGGGGGGGGGTGACGTTGATCTCCTTTCGGGTACGTCGTTGCTTCTGGGTCGTGTCGGTTTGTGTTTATTGTCAATAAGATTTCTTTACCAGTCACGTAACAGTGCTTGACATCAAAAGAAGAATCTCCAAACATCTGAGGATCAAGAGGTTTACAAAAGTGGGTGTGACATAGTGACCTAGAAGTACTATAGGTACGTCGTCCGTCCAACCTAGAATATTACGACCCATCGTTATTAGATTTCTTGTGTATACTCTTCGGTCCGTTTAGTCTCAGACTAGAACAGAGTTGACGAAGGATCTCTGACTTCCACCTATACACATTTGATACTCATGCTACGGGCCACACATTATCCATGAACCATCCGTCCTCGAAAACGACACACGTACGAAGGGATCCCTCTTAACTCCTGTTAGAACCAGGACTACTCCTGGGTAGAACGTAGTAGACCTGGCTCTAGACAGAGACCGTAAAGGGTCTTACGTGGTACGAGAGAGTGTCGGGGAACCGAAGAGTGGACAACGAGACGGGTTTTAACGTCGACGGCACAAGGTGGGCCGGTGGAAGGTAACTGGAAAGTCCGAGTAAGGTACGCCGGAAAAAAGACTTGGAAAGGGTCTTATCGGGAGGACACGATCCACTAGGAAGAACCCGAGGGTAGAAGGAGAGAAGAATAGAGGTACCAATGTGACACAGCCCGATATCGGCAGACAAGGGTGAAATAGTGGAGACAACAGAGACTTGACTGGGCACCCCGACCTCGACACAGAAGTTAGAGACAAAGACATCGGAGACTCATCTATGAGTCATTTATAAACGAGGATGTACTTATTTATGTATTCACCCAAAATTTTCCATTGATCCTCAATTAATTAAACGAAACGCGTACACAGGGGACCATTGTCTACACTCCACGTTTGGTCGGAAAGATTGTAGGACCTTTCTTCGGTCGTAAGGAAAAACTTCGACGTTCGTCGTCCTGTGTTAAAGAGATTTCTTTTTACAAAGAACTTAAACCACCTTAGACCGGACACCGGGGCCATATCTTTACCATCTCCCTACTTAGACCCAAGCCCCTTCCTCGGAGGGAACTAACGTTTCTAGTAAAAGGGACCGTGATCAGTTTCGTATTCTGTCTCTGTCGACGCGGAGGGTTACTGTAGTGAACCGGGACGGAACGTGTTGTCTCCCTTTTTGACCGTCCCGTTCGAAGGTCAAATATATGTGTGCTGACCCAGTGTCAGTTCTAAAGGGTAGGGAGAGAGGTGGGGATGATTAGGGTCGTGACTTTTACGAGAACCTTGGGACCTATTTTGACAGACCTCCCTGAAGAGACCACCCAGGTCACCAATTCTGAAGCGGAAGGGTCTGTCCCTTACGGCCAAACTGGGGACTAGTCCCTCGACCAGCTTTAAGTTTTGTATTTTGTCTTCGTTATAACGTTTTCTAAGTCATTTCTAGAATATTTACTAAGTGTAATTTTGTTTTTAGAATTTTTTTTGTTCGGTTTGAGATGTAGTCTAAACGTCGGCACTTAAGTTCCGTGACAGAGTAAAGGTAGAGCAGGGAAATACGTAAGTAAGGGGGGTGGGTCGGAAGTGGGTTCTGTGGGTGTGAGAAGTTAAACTCCTAATCGTAGAGATCCGTAAAGAAATATGAATTTGATCTCTCCAAGAATTTCGAGATCTCGTAACGAAATGTAAAAAGTTGAAGCATACAATATAGTACGACATGCCTAAGTAGAAATTGAGACAAGACAAAAAGGTTATACTATAACAGTCTGAATACGTGGGTGCACGTAATCACCCACGACGACTTACTCGTCGTTTAGGGAACCCAATCGTAGTGTGTCGTGTCTACGACCGAACGCTGTACGATGCCTCCGGACCACCTGACCCTTCGTCCCCGTACAGTGTAGCGAGTATCCCAGAACGACGAAGAGTAGAGGTCCATTTGTGTATAGGTCCACAGTGACCCGACCCCCATCGACACCAGACAAAATAATGTGTATGCTCCGACTAAAGTAAAGGATTTGAATCAAGCATACACTTATATATTAGGTTATCAGATAACACCGGTCTTATTGTCCTCCGACCTTCAGTCTTTCGAACTGAGAGTAGGGTGAGGACAGCATTCTTGGGTCCCCTAGAGACCGTTCAACAAAGTGGAAAGGTTCCGAGTAAAGAGTGCAACTCGTAATGAACTCAAGGTCTTCGACATGTCCTGACACCCTTTGTAAATATCCCATCCTACACCATGTCACCAACTTGAAACATGTCTTCCTACTTCACCATGAGTGAAAGGTCCCCCCTCACTGGTCTGTTTCGTGGACTAAAAGACTCGGAGTGAATGGAGGAGGGGTGGTCGCCTCCTTTACCACTGAGTTAATTCCTCGAATCAGATCCGACTGTGTCCTTTTCACTAGTCACAGTGCACGACCAGCAATATAAAGAGACCCCTAGCAGAGCAGAGTAAGAAATCACATTAGAGCCAGGAAGACTTTCAGACGGGACATGGTCAAAGGTACTCAGAAGTCTCGGACAGAAGGTAGAGGACGATACCTCGTTTCATAGTTATACTACCACGACTCTGGAGGCGGCGGGTGACGACCGTGAGACGACTAAGACTGTGGTACCTATCCATACGCGATGAAAAGAGTAGTGTAAAGGGACTTAAATTTTTTTTTTTTTTTTTTTTTTTTCTCTTTCTCTCCCGAAAGGACCGTCAGGCCACTAATACTGAAGTGTGAAGGTGACGTACGGTGTATCGTGTCGGTTTTGGTTTGTTTTGTTGTTGTTTTTGTTTGGGAAAGGGTCAAAAAAAAAAAACAAAAAACAAAAAAGTTGCCTAACAAGTACTAACAATTAACAATAAAAGTTAGGAAAAAGAAGACTCGTGAGTTATTTCAACCCGACCCTTTACTGTTGGAACGGGGAGGTAGAGGTCGTTTCTGTTAAAAACAAAGATCTAGAAGATAAGGAATAGAAGTAGAGAATGCTACTCGTGAAAGGGTCCCTTCTCTTCGACCAAACCAAGGAGTTGTAGTCTATCGGGACGGGCGGAAACGAGACCGGTAACTCCTCGACGGAGATTTGAGGTTGACGGGACATCTACGGACCTTCACGAAAAGTCTTCACGGACGGACAGAGGTCGGAGGTCTTCGGACTGGAAGTCACGAAAATTTTCTCTGAAGAGTCACGAAACCCCTTCCTGTTTTGAAGACCGGGGGATAGATACGGGAACCTGTATCAACCACCTTACCATCTTAGAAACGGTTGTCTTTACAGGCGTAGGATTAGGGATCTGGTACACTTGTACGATTGAATGGTTTCCCCTGAAACGTCCACACTAGTCAAATTCCTAAAACTCTACCCCTCTACCAAGACCTACCAGTCCACCCAGGTTACATTAGTGTTCGTAGAAACACCTCTCTCTGATGAGTCCCAACGACGACGACGATTCAGTGAAGTCAGTACAAGCTGAGACACACTGGGGTATCTACCGTCGGGCGGTCCGAGGGGGCAGGTGCCCTAAAAGGTCCGTCCTGCTGACCTCACCCCACGGTAACAGAAGAGGCTCAGTCCCAATCCCTTCCTCAACACTACTACTCTCGTCTCTGCACCCACCCACACTCCACCGAAACTTCTGTATTGCGACGTCCTCTGCACTTGGTTCCCTATGCCACTGGAGACCTTCTACCTTTTCCATTCCTGTGTAAGAGAGGGACTCGGAGACCTTCCTCGTATCGTGTCAGGACGGTAGTGGAACTAAAATCCTGGAGACTGAAGGTCTTGGTACCACACTATGTAAACATAACAAAATTGGCGAGTCAAACACCGTCAAACCACGTTGTCCTTACTCAGTGATCTTGTCTCCCACTCACTCGTGTAAAATGCAGCATTTGGGTGACGTATAGACAGAGGAATTTAGGTAACTAAGGGAGTAGACGGCATTCGGTTCCGCAAGACCACAGAGTTTCAGGAAAGCAAGACACAGACAAAGTCAGTCGGGAGGTGCGTTTGGTAAACGTCGAAGCCTTGAGTGTGTGACTTAGATCTTGGAAATCATTCGCGTGGACAAACTATTTACGGCGGATTAGATTGTACCACGAGAAAGGGAGGACGTAGTACGGGAAGTCTTGGGTGAGGGTGGGAGAGAAGGGACCAAAGACGACTATAATTACTCCTGTAAAAAGTCAAGGAACTCACCCACTCTGAAGAGGGTTCGGTCCGAACTTTAAGGGAGGGACTCAGAAGTATCCCTCGGACTGACGTCGGAACAGTCCCCTCTCTTTGACCCTGGGACCTCCGTTACTCTCTTGTCAGTAGGGGGAGAATCCAGCAGTGGGGTTCACTCACGTAAGGTACCTCGTTGTCCCGCCCTTCCAGAAGACGTCCACTCCGGTGAAGTAATTCCGACACGTTCGTGCGAGTCAGCACAGGTTGAGAAGCACCCGTGTACCTGAAACCGGGTAGTCCGAGGACACAGGTATCCTAAAGGGTCCGTTCTTATGACCTCACCCAACGGTAAAGGATGAGGTCCGCTAGAAGGACCGGGTCCGTACCTTGGGTACAGAGGACGTAACCCTTCGTCCAAGAAGTGGTGATCACGGTGGATCCTTCGGGAGCAATATCAACCTTAGACGGATTTATAGGAGGAAGGTGAGGAGAGAGAGTCGTAACAGGATAAAGGTGTGTGTGTGTTTTTCTACGACACCCCGACCTTCACCTGTTAGGGACTATATTAAGTCGCTGGGCACTTCCGTCCGGTGCAGACTAGAGATCTACGTAGTCGGACACTGATATTCTGAACTCTACAAAAGTCTCGTAGGTATGTTCAAGGAACCGAGAGAAAAGGAATTTTTATCTAAAACTTGGGACTTGAATGATATGTAAATAAAAAAAAAGGTGATTCGAAAGACCGTCTTATTTTTTTGGGTTCTTTGTTTTTTGTCGAATATAAAAATATCCATCCTGTAGGAATAACGAAAGTTTAAGTTAGTCTATTCTAGTGTAGAGGTGTAAAGGACTGAGAAGACCCTCATGGTTCATGATAACCCCATTTTCAAGTCCACGTCTCTTATCTGAGGTTCGACCAACCAAATTCATTCTGGAAATAGTGTCCGATAACTTGTGTAAGGTTTTAGTTTCCCTTTGACGTCTTTGTTTGAGGCCTAACATGAAAGAAGATCCTTGTTGAAAATTTAATATGCCGTCCTAGACCGTTGGAACTCTTAACAACGAAGACGGTACTAGGTCGTAGTCCTCCGTCGGTCGGGTCCCTATTTTCGCCGGACGTGCGAGAGACCTGGGTCTTAGTGCGATCGAGACGATAATGGGTCTGTCTTTCCTCCGAGGAACGAGTAGAGTGTAAGTTTAGGGTTCGTGTACAAAGACGAGTCGTCTAGATGTAGTATAGGTCTTTTGGACTCCCGTTCCCTCAAGATCCTCTACGCTCGAAATCGTAGGGTTAGAGACGAGATCCTTCCGTCCACTTCTTTGGGTAGGTGTCACAACCGAGTGAAGGGAACTCGCAAGGATCCACTTAATGACAGTTCCTTTTACCACGTCACGACCATTAGACTCGGTTCCCCGGCGTGACCACTCAAACTCTGTACAGTTCTTAGAGAAGAACCGTTTACTCGACCTTCAGTCTCGTTTGAGATTCTCCTTCCTCCTGGTCACCAGAACGTTCACTCCTTCCTTTAAGTTGGAGTCAAGTGGATCCTCAGTCAAGTCTTTAAACTTGAGACTTAACGCAAGGTAACAATAGAAAAACACAAAACCCAAAGAGAAGTGTCAAAGAAACTAGTAGTAGAAGAAAGAAAAAAAAATTCAAGAGTTTGACGTGAAGTCTTTCTTTCTGTTTTTTTCTAATGAGATAAGTTCTATCGACTTCGTTATCACTCTTTCCTTACCCAGGATGGTCTCCCCTTAAGGGAGGGTATTCGAAGAGTGAAATTCTTAAGAGTCGAAGACAACTTAAACCTTTCCCCTCGTAACAAAAATAAAACTTTAAACCTAGATATACTAATCGATACACTTTCGGACACACAACGTACTTACGATTAATTAACGAGGAATAAATTTATTGTTGTTAGTTCGGTAACAAGTTCGACGTGATTAAACGTATACGTTTACTACAAAAAGAGGCGATGAGCTTTGAGTGACTAGTGTCGACGTACTTTTTACAGATGAAATACTTCAAAGGTAGCTAGAAGTGTACTATTACGAATCAATACGTCTTGACTGATCGTAAACGTTTACTTCCCTAAGACTGAAAGTAAATACAGATGGAAATCGAGGGTCTTAACGTGTTAATTAGGGACTCCTGAATACTTCTCATTAGTAAATTATCCCTTAGTTTATTATTTTGTAAATTTGACCCCACGTGTATACACTTGCTCGAACTCTTACGTACACGAAGACTACTTAAACTAAAGACATTCGCGTTATTAGGGATTCTCGGACCTCGTCGAGTATACCCGTTCTCAGAAGGGTGCTGATTCTGACAAGAGTAGAGACGTAGAAAAAGGTGAATTGGTCTTCGTAAAAATTTGATGACAAAACCCCTGAAGGAACCACCAAGTAATCAATTCTGAGGTAAGAAAGTGACGTCCCCTATGTCCAAGGTAGGGACCAGTTCCTTGATTCTAGGGTGTACGGCCCACCAGATCGGTTTATTTTATATGATAAAAAGATGTAAATTTGGTAGTTGAATGGGGTCTTAAAACGTTATTTCAGTCTCTTTCCGGTAATAAATTAGTATCAACTTCACCGATGTATTCGTCAAAGTTATAGAGGGTGGTCTTTGGTAACCGAGTCTCAAAGGAGCTGTGTGTGGTTCTGACTAAACGATAGTAATAAAGTTACATATAACCTCCAGACGTATACAAATTTCTCTTTACCGGAGATCCGGAGGTTTGGGTTTAGGAACCAGTATTCTTTGTGAAAAAGGGGGATTAATCAAATCTTCGGTTTATATGAGAATTTCATTTGAACCCGTAAACAATTTTAGGTTGTACTTATTAAGAAAAAAATTTTTTTAGGTTCAAAAGAGAATTAACACGTCCAGGTCAGGACTTGGTGTACCTAGGAGACCTAGAATTTGTGACACACTAACTGGAGTCTGAAAGACTCTTAAAGTTCTAATCGTACACACCAACTTATACATTGATAGAGGTTAATTTTGAAGGAAGAAATCATACCCGATAACTAATTAAACATTAAACAATCGTGTAAAAGGACACAAATGATAAATTCTGTGTCAGGGTCTCTCCTTAAGAGGTACTTTATGGAGCAATTACTATTAAATGTCATATTGTCACCTAAAATTGATAAAGAACCTCTTGTCTACACTAAGACTTATTAGTCAAAATAATAAATAGACGAAGAGAGAAGACAGAACACGCCTGTTATAAATAGTTGACCTATTGAAAAGAACATACTAGTTCCCTCATCAGTGTGCGAACATCATACATTGACCCTCTTTTTTAAAGGATTCTGATTCCCCTCAACCCTTTTCCTCATGCAGTTCCGACACATAACAGTGGGACTAATAAATTGAATATACGTCTCATGTAGTACTCTTTGAACCCGACCTTCTTCGTGTTCGACCTTAGTTCTAACGGTCCTCTTTATAGCCATTGGAGTCTATACGTCTACTGTGGTGGGAATACCGTCTTTCGCTTCTTCTTGATTTTTCGGAGAACTACTTTCACTTTCTCCTCTCACTTTTTCAACCGAATTTCGAGTTGGAAGTCTTTTGCTTCCAGTACCGTAGACCAGGGTAGTGCAGTACCCTTTATCTCCCCCTTTGTCACCTTTGTCACAGTCTGAAATAAAACCCCCCGAGGTTTTAGTGACGTCTACCACTAACGTCGGTACTTTAATTTTCTGCGAATGAGGAACCTTCCTTTCAATACTGGTTGGATCTATCGTATAATTTTTCGTCTCGATAATGAAACGGTTGTTTCCAGGCAGACCAGTTCCGATAACAAAAAGGTCACCAGTACATACCTACACTCTCAACCTGACACTCCTTTCGACTCGCGGCTTCTTAACTACGAAAACTTGACACCACAATCTCTTCTGAGAACGCTCAGGGAACCTGATGTTCCTCTAGGTTGGTCAGGTAAGACTTCCTCTAGTCGGGACCCACAAGTAACCTTCCTGACCGATTGACTACTCTCCTGGACTGAGTAACCTTTTCTGGGACTACGACCCTCCCTAACCCCCGTCCTCCTCTTCCCCTGCTGTCTCCTACTCTACCGACCTACCGTAGTGGCTGAACTACGTGTACTCAAACCCACTTGAGGTCCTCTACCACTACCTGTCCCTCCGGACCGCACGACACTAAGCACCCCAACGTTTCTCAGCCTGTGCTGACTCGTTGACTTGACTTGACTTCCCCTCAACTATATATAACACTGACCGATATATCCGGTTAATAAAATAACTAAGAGTATTTGACAATTTTGAGTAAGTCTCCAAAGTACAAGAATCTACCAATAGTAAGTCTCTGACAGACTTTTATATAGTTTCCCGAGGATCCTCGTAGTTGTTGAAATCAACCTTTATTGTAGAAAGAAGTATTGTTCTTGTGGGAGGAACCGGACCGAAGGAATGGACCAGGACATTCCTCCCGTTACAAAGAGATAGAAGGGTCTTATTCTTGACTGAGGTCACTCTTGGGTTTATCCTTTCGATGTATAAAAATCTAAAAATGGTCTAATTAGTTGGCACAAACCATTGAAAGTATATGCACACGATTCAGTGAAGTCAACACAGGTTGAGACACGTCGGGAAACCTGATATCAGACGGTCCGAAGAGACAGGTACCCTACAAGGTCCGTTCTTATGACCTCACCCAACGGTACGGGAGGAGAGTCCCTAGAAGGCTGTGTCCTTAGCTTGGACACAGAATACAGAGGACGCAACCGTCCGCCCAAGAAATGGTGATCGTGGTCGAAAGTATATCCGTGTACACTTGTGTACGAGGGTGCCTCAAAACCAAATATTTTAAAATAATAAAATAAAAACCGGTACGACCTAGAAACAACGACACGCTCCCGAAAATCAACACCGTTCGCTCCCCGCCCCCGCGGATGAGAGATCGACACTACGCACCGGAAGAGTAACGTCACCGAAGAGAATAACATCTCGTACCCAAGATCCCGTGTGTCGGAGTCATTAATGCCACGTACCTGAATCAACGAGGAACCGTACATCCTAGAAGGGTCTGGTCCCCGGCTTGGACACAGGGGGTGTAACCGTCCGTCTGAGAAGTGAGGACCTGGTGGTCTCTTCAGGAGTGTAACACTTAGAAAGCAGAAAACAGGTCCCTACGGAAACGGGTAAACTATCCCCTTCAGACGCCCCGTGGTCGGGAGAACGGTCACCCACTTAACGACCCTGTTGGGAATTGGAACACGACCCTCGGTCACTGATTCTTGAGGTAAAGACAGAACCTATCCGTTGAGGTTCCTTGTAGGACGTGGTAAGGAGTCCGCCGGGAGTCCCAACTCGGACTCGACGGGTGTGTCATCGGCTGAGACACTCCGTGGGAAGCCAACGGAAAGGGTGGGAGAGAGAGTGAAAGAGGAGACGAGGGGTAAAGGTCTGAGGCTTTCGTGAAGAGTTTCATTTAATAAAGGTATTCCTAAGAACAAATATCAAGACGAAAACCCTCCTTTCGGTTCGTACCTTTTTTACGGTACGATTTAATAACCCAATCGGTACTCATTTCCTAAGTACATTTCAGTTCAGTTTGAGATTCCGTGCATGAACGGTGTGGACGAGAGGAGGTGGGACACATTACTAAATTGGAGATTAGTCATTGTCTCGTCGAGGTGACTCTACTTCCCAGTCAGTTTTCAACAACAGTAATACATGTCAAGCTTTGGTTGTTACACGAAATGGAACGTCAAGAAAGATACCGAATAATAGAGATTTTGAGTTCTGTTTACGAGTAAGAGTAGTAAAAGGTAGTATAGTTGTTTGAATAGACTCACAAAGAAGACGTACATACGTAAAAGGTTTATACTAGATTCAGAACCCTAGTTCGAATGTTTTGATTTTACATTTACTATTTTTTTTCCTGGATTCCCGTTTTCAATTATTATACTTCATCGTATAAAGATGTTTGATTTATTTACCGTATTTTCTAGCAATTGAAATCTCACCGACGAGTCCCTTCTCCACACTGAACTAACTCAACCTACAGGTTTCCTGACTTGTCCGGCTCCCGACCTGTCTGTTAAGGTCCGACTCCTAAACAAATTCGTTCTTACGTCGTACCCTACATGTGCCACACCAGTTCTTTCTTAATCAGTCGCTCACATCCCCTCTCTTGAAAATACCTTCAATTACTTCTTTAAACCTCTACATCCAACCAAGATATGATACCCTTTTGTATTTCTAATCTTACTCTTTAGGCCTGCGAATAAGGTGTTTGTCATCTCAGAAAAACTGAGGAACCAACGTCACGAACTTTGAAAATCTGGTCCTCGGTATCCTTTTATAGACTCCAGAATTTACCATCTTGTGTGTGTTCTTTCTCTGGTGTCGGACAAGATCTTGGTGTGTTGAGGAGGGGAGTTTAGAACCCTTCTCATTCTTTACTTGCACCCCTGAATCTTATTACGAACTTGTTTCGTCTTCACTCTCCCTTCTGAAATAGTAAACTCGGACTTAGAAGGTCCATAGAATCCATAGAGCTACTATGACGACCCAAAAAGACTCGTTTAGGTGGAGAAAAATGTCTTTAGTAATGGGGATCTAAGATTCTGACTTTTCTACGAAGATTTTTTTAAATTGGTGTATTATATAAGTTCTGAAATAAAATAAAAAATGAATTTTTGTCATCAAAAATAAATGAATTTAAATAAAAATTTACCCCCCTTTAACGAAATGTTGTAACACAACCAAAGACGACATACTGTTGAGTTTAGTCGGTATTAGTATTATATAACGGAGGGGGGTTGGGGCGGGGGGCGGAGGAGGGGAGATCCAGTAGTGTCTCGCGGTCCGAAGGGACGGGGNAGATCCAGTAGTGTCTCGCGGTCCGACCCGAGGGAGACAGTATATCGTTGAAGAATGGTCGATAGATAAAATGTGTCCCGTCACATATATACAGCTACCATAAAAGAGGTAAGGAGGGTAGACAGGAAGACGGTAACACGGGTGTTCAGGTAAGAGATATAGAATCAGAGGTAAGGAAGGGACGTTTGAGCAAGTAGTTACGGAAAAAAGATCTAAGGTTTATATACGTAATTATATGTTATAGACAGAAAGACTGAATGAAGTGAGACGTATTGTTCGAGATCCAAGTAGATGGAGTGATCTTGACTGAGTTTAGGTAAGAAAAATACCGACTCATTATAAGGTAACATATATACATATAAGTTGTGAAATTTACTATTTTATTAATCCGTCCTACCTCGTCTTTTTCCCGAAATTTTAAGTGTTATTCTCCTACCTGATTCGATGGAGAAAGTTTTAAATAAAATAATAATGAAGGAAAATAAAATGTAAGATGATTTAAGTTTTTTGATTCTAGTACCGGAGACCAGGGTAGGTTGAAGTACCGTTTATCTACCCCTTTGTTACCTTTGTCACTGTCTGAAATAAAAGAACCCGAGGTTTTAGTGACGTGTACCACTGATGTCCGTGTCTTAATTTTCTACAAACGAGGAACCTTCTACTCGATACTGTTCGATACTGTCGTATAATTTTTCGTCTCTGTAATGAAACAGTTGTTTTCAGACAGATTAATTTCGATACCAAAAAGGTCAACAATAGATACCTACAATCTCAACCTGGTACTTTTTCCGACTTGTGGTTTCTTGACTACGAAAACTTGACACCACAACCTCTTCTGACAACTCTCAGGGAACCTGACGTTCCTCTAGATTGGTCAGTTAGGATTTCCTTTAGTTAGGACTCGTAAGTAATCTCTCAGACTACGATTTTGACTTCAAGGTTATGAAACCGGTGGACTACACTTCTCGACTGAGTAATCTTTTCTGGGACTACGACCCTTTCTAACTCCCGTCCTCCTCTTTTGCTACTGTTTCCTGTTCTACCAACCTACCGTAGTGGCTGAGCTACCTGTACTCAGACTCGTTCGAGGTCCTCGACCACCTCCTGACCCTTTGGACCACAGGACGTCAGGTACCCCAGCGTTTCTCAGTGTACTGACTCACTGATTTGTCGTCGATTTAAGATGATTTTTTAATTAATTGAGTTGTTCATAAGAAACATGGGACCTTCCAAAAGTCTTGTGTTCGAACTAAAGTTTCGACCTAGGTTTCAGTAAACGATTGGAACCCTAAAACCGTTTAACTTGTGTAAAAGACCGAAATTAAAAAGAAATACATTACTATTTTTCCCTCTTTATTATAGGTCGAGTATCAAATAACATTCTTAATACTAATATTTTACTGACATCATTCACTGGTTAATTTCGAAAATTTTCAAAGTTTCAAAGTAAAAGGTATAATACGTTTTATATAACTTTCAAAGTATGACACACTATCCCGGAATCCATTATAAGATCGATATTAAGTCGTTATCACCATCCGAGACAGATATTTTCCTTGGAACCGATCTTAAAGTTATCGAGATAATTTACAGATTTATAAAGACATCCTATGTATTTAAGATTGGATGACATGTAAATCCCCACCGGTTCAGTCAGAGGACCTCTTCCGTTACCGTGGGGTGTGGTCATGAGACCGGACCTTTTAAGGTACCCACCTCCTCGGACCATCCGACGTCAGGTACCCCAGCGTTTCTCAGCCTGTACTGACTCGTTGAAGTGAAAGTGAAAGTACGTAACCTCTTCCTTTACCGCTGGGTAAGGTCACAAGAACGGACCTCTTAGGGTCCCTGTCCCTTCGGACCACCCGACGGCAGATACCCCAGCGTGTTTCAGCCTGTGCTGACTTCGCTGAATCGTCGTCGTCGTCGTCGTCGTCGTCGTCGTCGTCGTCGTCGTCGTCGTCGTCGTCGTCGTTCAGTCAGAGGTACCTAAACCAAGGTAAGGAGGGGAGAATAAACGTTTCTTCTATTTGTCTTTCGATAAACAAAGAACACTAAGGTGAGTTTAGTGAACCTTATAGACGAAAGATCAAAAGGTGACTAAATTTTAAAGAAAGTTCGTAAAACTTTGTTTGTTTTGGAAATACAGAAGGGTAAGAAGTTCTAAGTCAATAAATTCGAAACTCATTTACTAATAATACTAAAATAATGTGGTCATTGAGTCGGATTGTAAAAGATGTTGATTAGAAACTCCTTTCATAAAGTTATAAATCCAAAGCAACCACAACAAATCAAGGTTTCAAGACAGGTTGAGGAAACGTTGAGGTGCCTGGTAACGGGGGGTCAGAGGAGACAAGCACCCTAAAGGATCCATTCTTATGACCTCACTCGACGGTGAAAGAGGAAGTCCCCTCGACACGTTGGGTCCCTAACGTGGACACAGAGGACATAACCGTCCACCTGAGATGGGGCTGGGTGGACCTTTCAAGGAATCCGTCTCTATTATGTTGACTACTTCTAAGGTTTTTAATCGTTTTGGGTATTATGACTAATTATACGGACAAATAAAACTGTCATAATACTAATATAAAGATACCCCATTTTTCGAAACACGTTAACCTTTTTATGAAGTCTCACTGTAATAGTCCACACTGAAAAAGAAAATCTAATTTTTTTTGTTCTTTCGTGTAGTCTTTTTACTATCGGAATCCAAGTTCTCGACAAAATCGGACCTTTACCTACTTTAAGATGGTATAAATGACTCTCAACTGTACAGAGGTAGTCAATCTTTCCTCCCGTTTCCATGTATCGTTTTACACTAAAGTTAGTCACCGAACTCCGTAGGTTGGTCTTCTAAAACTGGAATGTGACAGAGGAGGGTTCCTACGACACGTTCGTCCATAAAAGAAGTGTTTTTCGTTTTCGTCAGTGACAAGTCTTGGTTGTACCGATCCAACTTTTTATAGTCGTTGTAGACACTTAAAGAGACGTTTGAGTAGTCGTCCTCGGTTCTTCATTAAATTGTTGGTTCACTCGTTTCATTTACTGAGATGTCTCTCGAGGAAATACGTCTTTCCTGAAACCCACGACTACGTTAGTTAGAGAGTCCTACAGGGTGACTCAAACGTCAAAGAAGGGGTTTACAGTCCGGTTCATAACGCTGACGACGACAATGGTGGACCTAGACTTACAGGGGAAGAAAGATGGTGGGTAGGCGATGAGATAAGTTTCTCTTACAGAGGTACAAAGGTTTCGTGTAACAGTTGAACGGGTCAAAGAACAGAAACACGATAACGGAGAAAGATCTTACTGAACACAAATAAAGAGGGGAACCTCCTTCGGATGAAGAAGAGGGTCTAGAACAAGTGTCGTAGTAGAGGGGAACCTTCCTGAAGATGAGTGAGACGGACGGTCTCCGTGTAATCTCACCTTGTTAATCCGGCAATCAGTGAGTCAGTACAGGTCGAGAAACGTTGAGGTACCTGACGTCGGGCGATCCGAGGAGACAGGTACCCTAAAGGGTCCGTTCTTATGACACTACCACACGGTAAAGGAAGAGGTACCCGAGAAGGACTGCGTCCCTAGCCGGTCCAGAGGACGTAACGTCCGTCTAAGAAATGGTCCACTCGATGGCACCTCGTGTAATATCTTGTCATTACATAGAACACAATATCTGAAGTAGCACAGAGGGGAGGGCTATTAAGTATACGACTTGAGGATCGAGAGGTCCCAGAGTCTTACATAAACGTGAACCTCTGTCTCTATTAATTCAGTTTACTACAGTCGTTCCACCCGAGATTAGGGTATCCTGATCTCAGGAATACTATTCTCTAATCGTATCGAGACGTGTCTGGTACACTTCAGTGTCCCTATTTCGTCGGTGGATGTTCGGTTCCTCTCTTTGGTCGGGACAACTGTGGTTCTCGAACCTGAAACAGTGGTGTTGACACTGTCTGTGTAAAGACAACAAATTCCACGGCATATATATCCATGTAACTATGGAGATCACTCTTTACCTTATAAAGGCCAGTATAGTCATTTGTTTGCGTAGTGTCAGCAGTCGTGAACGTCGGGGGTGTCTGCCACTCGTCCACTCAGGACTCCCCTGAGTCCTTCCTATCCTATGGACGGAAGATCGTCGGTAGTCCGAGATCCGTGAGGGATTCCACTCAGGGCTCCTTCGAGTCCTACACTTTTGTGTCGGGGCCTATCGACTCCACGTATCGTTTACTTACTAAAGACCTTCGGGCCGGAGAACGTGGAAGGACATGAATCTTTTCGTGATTTAAGGATTGAACCCTATAGACCAAAATTAATTGTTATTAGAAAACTACAAGTCTGATGGACGGGAAACAACGTTTTGAAGATATATTGGACCGAGGGGGGGAACGGAGGGACCTCCTCAAGAAAGTCTCAATGAACTCTCTGACAGAGGACCTAAACTTCAAAGGTAGCTTATTTTGTATTACGAGTTGAAAATCCAACATTAATAAAAATTTCAGATGTGATCGTTGGATGAAGAAAGATCGAGGAGGGTGATCTTAAATTCAGAGTCTCCAGTCCCTGATACGAGTAGGGGTGTTATATATGAGACATTCATAACCACTAAAATCAATTTCAAGTAATATCTCTTTTTATTGTGTACCATTCCAACCTTCCCTTCACTCTCAACCTAACATTTCCGACGATTGACGACTTCCTTAAGGGCCTCCGAAATAGACTCTATACTAGTGTACATAAAAATCGGGTTTTTCAGTTTACAGTTTCTCAACCCAACAACAAGTGGGTCAGGACAAACTGAGAAACCCTGGGGTACCTGACGTCGTACGGTCCGAACGGACAGGAAGTGATAGAGAGGCTCAAACGATTTGAGTACAGGTAACTAAGTCACTACAGTAGGTTGATAGAGTAGGAGACAACGGGGGAAGAGGAGGACGGGAGTTAGAAAGTGTCGTAGTCCCAACAAAGGTTACTCAGTCGAGAAGCGTAGTCCACCGGTTTCAAACCTCGAAGTCGTAGTCAGGAAGGTTACTTATAAGTTCCAACTAGAGGAAATCCTGACTGACCAATCTAGAGGAACGACAGGTTCCCTGAGAGTTCTCGAAAAAAGGGTTGTCGTGTCGAGTTTTATTAGTTAAGAAGTCGTGAGTCAGAAGAAATACCAGGTTGAGAGTGTAGGTATGTACTGAGGACCTTTTGGGTATCTAAACTGATATACTTCGAACAACCGTTTCTATACAGACGAAAAGAATTTTCGTCCCTTCAAAAACGATAACAGACCAGATTCCTACTTCTCTGACTCGGTCCTGTCGTGTCTCCTTCCCCTTTCATCCGCACACACACTTTCTACTGGTTGCGTCTTGGGTGTCTTGAGCTAGAGGTCTTATCTTCTTCGTTTCGTCTCTTCTCTTTGTCCCCTTGACTTCTCGTGAGACCTTAAAGGTTGAACCTCCGGACCTACCCATTACTTGGTTGATTAGTTCTGTCTGCGTGACCTCCTTTCAGTCTGAACCTCCGCTCTGATCCTCCCATGACTCCAGATCCATTCACAATCAAAACTCTACGGATGTCCACAAGTCTACCCGGTAAGGTCATTTCTCGATCTATGGATCTTTGGTTATTACTCGAAAAGGTTTAAGATGTCGTAGATCTCCTATTCTTAGACTTTGATAGACCCATAGTAAACCCCTCTCGAGACTTCTCGAGACCATGATGTCAAGAAACACAGAGTTACGTCTTTTCTTAAGTCACTCTCCACTTCACTACATAATCTTATCCTGTGAACACTTCAAACGTTCCCCTTCCACTCTTTACGACACGGACCCTCGAATCACCCGATGTCCAAATATTAGTTTCCTTTTCACCCCTCCCTCTCTTCTTGAAGAAAAGGAACTCATCTGTAGTACGAAGGTTGTAGTCAAGGAGGAGGTTCAACTCATCCACTTAAAAGAATAAGTGTGTACCATTTCGATCCAGGTGTTTAGTAACAAAAGATTACACACACCTCTCGTACGGACTCTTTAGTAATTGACTAGAGGGGCCCGTCCTACACCCAGAGTACGGTGATAACAAATTAACAAGACCCCCGGACAGAGAACAAAGACAACGTACTAAAACAACGATTCGTTCGGACGAACCAAAACACCAATTCGTTCGGACGAAAGAACTCATTAGTAATTGAATGTCCCCAGAGGGTATAAAAAGATGAATGTTCGGGGATCTCCCTAATTGATAAATTAGTAGAGGAACCAGGGAAATGAGACAGGGATAGTTTCGATGCGTAGTCTGTGAGAACGTCCTGAGAATCTAGACGTTCTTTCTCTACCTTCTTTAGTGGAACGTCTTAGGCAAGACCACTCTGACCACCGTGGCCACGGGACACGTATCCGAACCACCCTCCCCTGCGTTAAAGGTGAGGAGCACAAGGGGAGGTTCACGCCAATTATAAGTAGGAAGGTCCAAGAGACGGGGAAGAACACTGAAATTTTTATCAGTGTTGGATTTTCAACTCTCAATACAAAATAAGCCGCCCTTAAAGATCCGGAAGTTCGTCCTCTCTCTCGTAGAGTTCATTGGGAACCCTCTTGACGAGACTCCTCCACCCCCAAGTCTCTCCTCCTCACTCCACTATGTTTTCAAACGTTGTTTCCCGTCCATCACACTTGTAGGGTTCATAAAACACTCAATTTTGGTCTATAGGGTTCACTTCCTTAAATCGTGAAAAAGTACATACCCTTCTACGTTTTCAGACCCGAGCGACTTTAGTAACGAAACTATATGAGGAGTCGATAAACTCCGACCATAGGAGGACCACCGAGTCTGCCGTTTCGCAGACGGACGTCACACCCTCTACAGGGGACCTCTTCCTTTACCGTTGGGTGAGGTCATGATAACAGACCTTTTAAGGTGTCTGATTCCTCGGACCATCCGATGTCAGGTACCCCAGCGTTTCTCAGTCCGTGCTGACTCGCTGAAGTGTAAGTGTGTGTAGGACCCAAAAGTGGAAGACTCAAAGGAGTCCCGAGTAGAATCCCGTACCGACGTCAGACTACGGACGAAACAACAAATCAGTGACTCAGTGCAGACTGAGAAACGTTGGGGCACCTGACGTCGTGCGGTCCGAAAGGACAGGAAGTGGTAGAGGGTCTCGAACGAGTTTGAGTACAAGTAACTCAGCCACTACCGGTAGGTTGACAGAGTAGGAGACAGCAGGGGAAGAGGAGGACGGAAACTAGAAAGGGTCTTAGTCACAGAAAAGATTACCCAGTCGAGAAACGTAGTCCACCGGTTTCATAACATCGGAGTCGGGGACGTTACTTATAAGTCCTAACTAAAGGAAATCCTAACTGACCAATCTAGAGGAACGTCAGGTTCCCTGAGAGTTCTCAGAAGAGGTTGTGGTGTCAAGTTTTCGTAGTTAAGAAACTGGGAGTCGGAAAAAATACCAGGTACAGAGGGTAGGTATACACTGATGACCCTTTTGGTATCGAAACTAATCTGTCTGAAAACATCCGTTTCATTACAGAGACGAAAAATTATGTGACAGATCTAAACACTATCGAAAAGAAGGTTCCTCGTTTACAGAAAATTAAAGTACCGACGGCAGGGGTAGACGTCACTAAAACCTCGGGTTCTTTTATTTGAACAGTGACAAAGGAAACAAAGGGGTAGATAAACGGTACTTCACTACCCTGGTCTCCGGTACTAGAATCACAAAACTTACAACTCAAAATCCGGTCAAAGAAGTGAGAAGAGAAAAGTGGAAGTAGTTCTCGGAGAAATCAAGGAGAAACGAAGGACGGTATTTCCGCCACAGGAGACACATAGACCCCAATGACTATAAAGAGGACCGTTAGAACTACCGACGATCTGCTGTGCATAAGAAATAAAGGAGGGACTCAAAGGAGTCCCGAGTGGAAACCAACACCGACGTTAACGGTTACTCACACTGTAGGAAACAAATGACTATACCCTCCGTCATAAGGCAAAGAGCGGTGAATAAACAGAATAAACAAGTCTCGAGTCTACTCTCTTCCGTCAGTATAAATAGTCCGGTGGAATTCCAAGGGAGTCGTCTAAGGACCCACGTCCCATTCGACACCCAAACACATGGTCCCAGAGGTCAGGATTTCCTATTACACATGTAAGAAGGACCCATGTACCAGAGGTACGAACTAAGGTGTCGGAAGGATCTTGTATGTACTCGATTTTTCTTTTTTTTTTAAGAAGTTATTTACAGTAAAGATGAATTTAATCGAGATTGATCAAAAAAACAAAAAACAAAAAAAATCGGGACACGGTTTACTATACCATTAAACCTCAAGGTCTTTATACCAGTGGGACCGATCTTGTCTATTCACCACTCAACACGACTAAGATCTTTTTTTAGTACCTCCTAAAATTCCCCATTTCTGTCTCGGTTACTCATCAGTTGTAGGACAGAATCCCGCTCTCACGTATGTCGTTGGTATCTTCGAAGAATCAAGAGATCTCTCCGTACACGAATGTATTTGTTACCTATGTCGTAACTGGTACTAACACCATGTCACAAAACAGTAACAAAACAAAGTATTCACCTGGTGAAAATTTCAGAAAATAGCTTAAACAATGTTATAGCGAAGGTAAAATACAAAACCAAAAAACTGGTACTCCGTACACCCTAGAGTCAAGGAACTGGTCCTTAACTTGGACGTGGGAGACGTAACCTTCCGTTTTAGAATTGGTCACCTGGTGGTCCCTCTAGGGACACCATGTCAAAATACTTAAGAAAGGGTTTTGAAAAATCTGTCTATGAAGTCTTAGGTCTAAAAGAAAGAAAAAATTAAAATCCTTTCGATGATACCATGTATACGGTATATAATATGACACGGGGGAGGGGACACTCCAGACCCCGTTTTAAGATATTGACTTATAAGTGTGATTCACCTTGACTCCGATGTTTATCTGAGTACAGTCAAATGATTTACTCATCTTTGAGTAACCCAACCGCAGTTTGAATACTTTTGATGACCGTCGAGAGACTCCAAACCCTTAAAGAATTTAATACCAATGAATAGATAGGGACATGATTTAACTGAGAGTGGAGGTGAGTGAGTATCGCCTGGACCTGACGTAAAGGGTTCTTGGAAAGGATGACCATTCTCCTACTCTATTAGTCGACTACTGTGATTAGGGTTGTCGGAACCGTTATTATAAAGGGTCTTATTCAAATATAAGAATTTGGAACAGAACTGTAATTTCTTATTTAGATAGGTTGACGGGCGAACTGGTAATGTTCACACAGAGATTCCGAAAAGGTCACATTACACTGGTTTTGTCTCGAGACTTAAAGTAAGGGTAGTGTCAGTTCCCCATGGCAGTAAGTAGGTCAACTCCTTCGTTTTAGATGTTCTGAGTGGAAGTAGGAGAGTAAGAAAGTAACGGATGTAATTTCCGTTTTCGGGGTGCACACCCGAACTCAATATGTAACCGTACATAAAGAGAAAGGTTCTAATAATAACAAAAATTACCCTCAGATCAATGGAATGTCACAATTAAAGACGCTATGCCGTTTGACTTAGTCGGGGTGTCATATGTGTTTAGGAGAGAAGGAACCTAAGTAGAGGGTAAAACCAGTGAGTCTCGTGACTCATCTCAAGGGACCCGATATGTCAGACACGAGTAATCAATAGATAAAGTATGTACCATAGTCATCACACATATGCAGTTAAGGATAGAGGGTCAGGTACGGTGGGCGAGAAAGGGAAACCCATGAGAATCCGAACAAGCGATGTAGACACAAAGACAAAGATGAAACGTTTATTCAAGTAGATATGGTAGGTTCTAATACAAATTTGGAGAGGGTGAGGTTTCGAAGGGATTGACCTAGGTGACCTTGAGGTCAGTTAGTGTTCTTTCAAGGGAAGTGAGGAACTGGTGAAGACACGTACACAAAAAGTGAAGGAGCCTACAGAAACCTCCTGGGCGGAATGACCTCCAGAAGAGTTCGTCAGCAACGCAAAAGGAGAAACTATGGGAAGTACGGTACCCCAGAACTCCGACCATCTCTGAGATGAATAAGGCGTACAATAAAAGGTTTGTTGGGAGAGAAGACGGAGGGGGTTTGAGGGAGACAAACTTAAAATACGGTCGTCTATAATGGGACTGGGTTAAAGGGGAGGAAGAGCCGAAATAGGTAGTAACTGAGGCCCTGTGAGAGGGTTTTGGGGCACCTAAAAAATCCAGGAGAGAGCGACAGTAAAGAGATTGTTATAAAGACAGAAACAAGACGTAGGAACATTCACTAGGAAGAAGACACGAGAGTCAAGGAACCGGAAGAGGAGGATAAAAGAGTAGGAGATTTGATTACGTAGGGCACCGGAAGGAGAACTGGAACAGTAATGTTTATTGAAGTTCCGAAGGTCAAGAGCTGGTAGTTACAGACTTAAAAATCTAGGGAGGAAGATCATAAGGACGAGGTTGATTGGAACGTCTGGAACGGTTACCTCCTGGAAGGTAGGTGGATAGTAAGGTGGTAGGAAATGGTAGGAAGAAGGGGAGTGTAGGGTTGTAACTGTAATGACCCAAAATTACCTCCACTAACCTAAGGTTAAAAGACTCCCTTTCGTAAAGTGAATTTTATATACGAGAAACAAAAATAGACATTTGTATAATTTATGAAGAATACTACTCTTTCCTGATTAAGTTACATTACAAAAGTCTAGATCACGTGTTGTCACACTGCTAGTAATTGTTGTACTATAACATCCCTGGAGGGACCACCAGGTCACCAATTCTTAGACGGAGGGTTACGTCCCTTGTGTCTAAGGTAGGGACCAGACCCTTGATTCTAGGGTATACGATACCCCATTAATTCGGGTCCGTGGCGTCGACCTCTTCGAGAACACGGAGTAGTTTCTGGGTGGTGTCGGTCTTTTTATTTTTTGTTTATCCTATAACACATATATATATATATACACACATATATATATATACACACACATATATATATATATAGTTCGGTAGTATATCATATGGAAAGTCAAGTCGAGTCAGTAAGTCAGTACAGGTTGAGAAGTGGTGGGGTACCTGACGTTGTGTGGTCCGAAGGGACAGGTAGTGGTGACGGACCTCGAACGAGTTTGACTACAAGTAACTCAGTCACTATAGTGGGTTGGTAGAGTACCAATTACATATATGGAATTTATATATGTTAAAAATTAACAGTTGAGGTGGAGTTATTTCACCACCCCAATCCTTTATGTATGTATTTTTTATTTCGTAAACACGAAACAAGAATAAACATTTACCTAATTGACGAAGAATACTATCCTTTCCTGAACAACTTAGATGTCGGTAAGGTAAGAAAGTGTATTTGTACACACTTTTATAAAGTATAAAGTGTTACATAACACTAAAAATCGATGGAAGTCATTTAAGTAGATATATTGTTTAGAACAAACTTACTGAAGGTACACGGTACAGCAACCTCTAGGCTATCTTGTGTTTTGTCTTTTTGATTAGGAACGGCCGAATCCCAAATACAAGGTCTTTCTACTTTGGTTCTTCCCCTGATCCCTCTCCACTTCCCGTCGTTATCACACCCACCTACCTACCCCTCCCACGAGAATGCCGACACTAAAATTTGTCCCGGTAGTCCCTTTACGAGCAACTCTTTCACTACAACCCTGGTTTTGGACTTCCTTCAAACACGTCTGCAGGTCTCGACTCCCAACAGACCATACCCTCCCTTGCGCGACTCCGGTCACACCGGTCCGACTCACCACTCCTACTGAGTGTCTCCCCGGACCTCTCGTCCCGACCCCGTCTACAGTCTCCTGCCGCGGAGACCTTCCGACCCGACTTCTTCGTCGTATACACTACACCCACCGCTCCCCCAGGAAGGTCGGTAGTACGCTCCTGTCCGACGTCCCCGGGGACCGCCGGGACGTAACTGTGTCTACGTCCAGAGTAGTGTGTGCAGACACGAGGACAGACTTGTGTATGAACGACTATGGTAGAGCGAGACACCGTCTATTCTCGGACCGTCTCCACCTTGTCGGGTGAGACGAAAGAAGAGGACACAGAGACAAGGGAGATTCCGACTTACGCGTACACTTTTAGTGAAGACAGACAAGGGGAACTGCGTGATGTATCGACGTACATGGTATAAGAAACTAACACTACCCATTCCGTTGGTCTTCTTTTTGTAAAGTCAATAGTACATGAAGAAGGAGATAAATCCGTAGAAAGTACAGGCTGAGAAACACTGGGGTACCGTCTACCGAAGAACTTTGTTCCGTACTCTGAATCAGTTCTCACCAAAGGGAAGTGACGATTCAGTAGGTTTGTAGACTTTTCGCCTAAAGGTTCCAGTTTTACTGTCACAGAATACTTTCACAGGATACTTTTGTCTTAGACGTGTTCCGAATGAACGTAGAGATTATCAAAAACTACCAAGGTAAAGTCTTTTAGGTCTTCCACAAAAACAGACGAACAAACACCCAAAAAACAAAACAAAAAAACCAACAAATACGAACGTAAAGGGAGACTATGTGACTTTAAGTCTGTACCCGAGTGTAGGATTTGAATCGACTACAAGAAATGTGCAAATGACTTCTCAGGTAAGTAAAGTCTACTCTGAGTCGACTAGTGTCACCTTCCACCTTGGGAACAACTTTTGTTGGTACTTCTATTTTGCCATCTAGCTCCTTCTCGATAACACTCGTCTTGTTGAACGAAGTCCTACCCGAGACTATTCTTTGTGAGTTTTCGAGGAACCCTTTACCCTTCCCGGTGGATCTTTCTGCAAAAGAGGGTTAAAGGGTCTTAAACTTAAATTTTTCACCGACGAACTTTTGTAGGACCTCCTACCTTTTACGGGTCCTGTGGCTGTGGAGACGGAAAGACACAGATGTGGAGATAAAAGTACTGTTGTCTACAGTAGCCCGGGGTAAAAGGTTATCGAAGATTTACACGTTACTGATTGGCACGAGAAGAGTTCTTTTTTTTGAGAAGATTGTGTTCAAAAGTGACAATTTCCTTGAGGAGCGTTTGTGAGACTCGATATGAAAAAGATAAAAGATCACCTTTACTATTGGTGTCCAATGGTACAAAAGAAAGGACACAAACTTTTGGTGTACACAAACTCACTTTTGTACTTCCACTTATTGCTTTACCTTCTGAATTCATATGGTCTATGGACAGTGACCTCTGTTTTTGTAGAAAAAAAGACTCCCGAAGTAGACTACGTTCTTTAGCATCATACAACTTATCCCTTGAAACTCAGACAGTTAGAGTCGACTTATGTTTAGTGTCAATTAGTAGGTCTCGTTTTTTTTATTTTTTGTCACTGTCTGAAATAAAAGAACCCGAGGTTTTAGTGACGTCTACCACTGACGTCGGTGCTTTATTTTTCTATGAACGAGGAACCTCCTTTTCGATACCGTTTAGATCTGTCACATAATTTTTGGTCTCTGCAGTCAAACGGTTGTTTCCAGGTAGATCAGTTCCGATACCAAAAAGGTCACCAGTACATACCTACAGTCTCAACCTGGTATTTCTTACGACTCGTGGCTTCTTAACTACGAAAACTTGACGCCACAACCTCTTCTAAGAACTCTCAGAGAACTTGTCGGACCTCTAGTTCGGTCAGTTGAGATTTCTTTTAGCTAGGACTTATAAGTAACCTTCCTGACTATACTTCGAGGTTACGAAACCGGTGGACTACACTTCTCGACTTTGAGCAACCTTTTCTGGGACTACGACCCTTTCTAACTCCCGTCCTCCGCTTCCCCCTCCGTCTCCTACTCTACTAACCCACCGTAGTAGCGGAGTTACCTATACTCAAACTCGTTCGAGGACCTCTACCACTTTCTGTTTCTGAATTGTGACTGGTGGTTGTTACTTTTTCATATCGATAAACAGTCTTAATCCGATAAAAGATCGAATGTCTACAAAAAATTGACTTTCCGTGTAATGGATCAGGTAGTGACGTAAAATCTCGACCCCTTTAACTCGAGGTCTCTTCACGACCCTGAGGGGGAATAGGTGACCGAACGGTTGCCACTTCGGATCCGTACGTAACCTCAAAATAAAGAGACTTTAGGTATTCGAAACGTGTGTGGTGGGACAGAGAGAAGGATTATATCCTCTACGATAATCTTTCCACACCCTTACATAACTCACGAATAACCCTTTGAAAGTGTACGAAATAACTTTACTTAAGTAGGGATATTCCATCCGTTTACTTTGTCTCTTCACAACGATTTACATGACTCAGGATACATTCGTCCTTAAAAGTTGCAGGACCCTTCTGAAACTATAGTCCTAAATCGGCGATAATTTCCATTTCTTCCCCGAAGGGACCACCGAGTCTGTCATTTCTTAGACGGACGTTACGTCTCTGGACCAGAGACCCAGTCCTTCTAGGGGACCTCTTCCCTTACCGATGAGTGAGGTTATAAGTTTCCACTACTACAAAGAACTTCCGACTCTCAGTCTTTGGTTTATACAACTGTAAATGTGAAAAGATTTACGTACCGAACTTTTAAGATAAATAAACCGAAGGAGTCGTTGTGGTCCTTACGAGGGGTCCTGGAGTGACTGGGTGACAGTGTCCTCCGTAGGACTACCTCCAAACGTACTCCCTACTTCCGACCTCCATCCGACCGGTCGACCCTCGGACGTCAAGTAAACTTGGACTCGACGCCCCTGGAAGGAAGACGGGACACGTGAAAGAGTTTGGTGTGGGGAGAGACGAGAGTCGGACGGACCACGGAGTCCCACCGACGAGGAACCTTCTAAGACAAGGACGTCCCTAGGACCTAGACCGACAACTCCTTTGCGTTACCTGACAGACTCATCCTACATGGACTACTTTTTGTACCTCCCAGGTCAGGTACTCTATTGATCATAGGTTTATTATTTGGTGTCTACTTTGACCAAGAAGTACTCGTTTCTTTATACACTTTTTTACTATTATATTCTTTCACCCACAAAAGGTTTCCTATACTTTCGGATAGGTAGAAGTCAGATTGTTGTGTAGAAAGTTTTATTTGTAAAGGACGAGGAATTTAATTTTTCGTACTAATTCATGTCAACTTGTTAAGTCTTCGGTTCGTCTGTTTAAAAATCATAGGTTAGGAGGTTACAGTAAAAGAAATAATTGAGAGTCCTAGAGATAGTAATTTTTGGAAGAGAAATTAATGAAGTTCATCTCCAATAGGTTTACTAAGAAATAACGGAAAAATTTATAAAATACGGTCAATAAAGTACTACGAAATTAAAATATCTGTACGATGGAGGTTTTTCGTTACAAGGTATCCTGATCTTAAAGACTTTGTGTACCTGTGTGTCTCTCTCTTTCTGTCTGTCTGATGACACTTTAGTTCAGTCTCTTTGGAGTGTCTCCTTCTCTTCGGATCTTCGTCTCGTCACTCCCAGGTTTTCGAAGGTAGAACAGATTGAGGGAGGTAGTAGTTTGTTCTTTTTTCCTGAGCCTTTTATTAGTCACTGAACAAACTCCAGTGTCACAGGAACTCGCATTGAACAACCGTACAACCTGTCAAGTCTCTCTCTCTGTCTCTCCCAGTCTCTCTGTTACTTGTTGTCTCTTTCTTGACTCTGTAGATGGTATGCCAAACGTACGGGTCCCGACCACTTAAGAGGTAGTGGACCCTGTGGTTTGGGTAGAGACCGACGTTTCCTGACACACTGATACTAGTATTATACAAGACGAAAATAAAAATAAAAAACCCAGACGGTTTCCGAAATAAATAAAAAAGGAAAAATTTGAAAAAATAATAAATAAATAAAAATGAAATGTTATGCCATAACCAAAATTTTTTGGGATAAATGTAAGTTCAAAAGATTTGACTTTTGTTTTGTTTTGTCAAATGGTGAAGAAGGAGGTGCGGGGGATGACAGTCAGATATGGAGACCCAAATCATAAAAAGCAAAAAGTCCAAGGCGTATCCTCTCTCTAGTGTACCATGAACAGAAAGAGACTGAATCCAGTGAATCGTATACGGAAACTTCAACAGGTCGGCACAACAGTGTTTATCGTTCTAAAGTAAGAAAGAATACCAACTTATCATCAGGTATATATAAGGTAATATATATATACATACATACGTACATACATACGAATCCGAAGGGTCCACCACGATCACCATTTCTTGGATGGACGGTTACGTCCTAAGTATTCTCTTGACCAAAGTAGGGACCCAAAACTTCTAGGGACCTTCTTCCGTACCTTTGGCATAAGAACAGAGGTCATAAGAACAGACCTCTTAGGGTACCTGTCTCCTCGGACCACCCGGTGTCAGGTATCCCAACGTCTCAGTGTGTGTGTGTGTGTGTGTGTGTGTGTATTTAGTGGGTAGAGGGGTTTACATTATTGATACATTATTGATAACAGGACTGAACATTACCGTACTTAAAGAAAATGGGTAAAAACTCGAAGAGCATTTACTTCGGTGTGTCATACATAAGCAAATCTGGACCGAAGAAAGTAAGTTGTACTGTTAGTATTCTAAACAAGTACGATGTCGAACAAACAATCAAACAATTTGAAGTGACACCGTAACACTTTACACTATGCAACACTAACTACATGTTAAATTAATACGTAAGATATCGACTACCTGTGAACCCGACAAAGGTTGTTCTCCACTATTTGTACGACATGTGTAGAAAATCACTCACACGCATATGTACAGATACCCCGAAGGGATCACCGAGTCTGTCATTTCTTAGACGGACGTTACGTCCTCTGGTCCAAGTCAGGAACTCAACCCTTCTAGGGGACCTTTTGCCTTGCCGGTGGGTGAGGTCATGGAAACAGACCTCTTAAGGTACCTCGGATGGTCCGATGTCAGGTACCTCAGTGTTTTTCAGTCTGTGGTCACTCACTGATTGTGAGGTAATATAGATACCCAACATACGATATACGAGGATCTTGCGGACCCAGTACCTCAGACACTTACAAGTCGAAATTAAATCAATTATGACGGTTTGTCAGAGGGTTTCAACATGATTAGACCCCCTCTTAAGGTGAAAGAGGTGTAGGAGAGGCACTACATGTATTACTTCAGTAATATAAGTCTCAATGTTTCACTGTACCGTAAAAACTTTAAAAGAAAGAATCGACTCTTTATTTTCCTTCCTAACTTCAAACCTCGGTACGTTCTCCAGAGTTAAGATAGACTTACCTTAGTGTTCCCCTTTTTTTCACAATGAGACGTTTACCATTCATTTATCTCAAAACCCTTTTGTTTTTGTACATGCTATTAATAAATTAAAAAAAAGTACGAAACTATGAGATACCTTGTACCTTTCCCAATCTTTTTGGAATTCTTGGATACAAATTTCTGAAAGTCAAATAATAAACCAAAGGAACGGAGACCAGGAGTGATTCGAGCCCTCGCCACCTTTGAACCACTATTGTAAGATCGTCGACCTTACACCCCCGTGGAGAACGACAAAGTGAGTCTTGGGAGAAATTCAAGAATTCAAAAATTCAGAAAAATTCAAGGGAACCGTCCAGTCCAGTGTACTGTACAAGAGTTCGTTGCCAAAAGAACAAAAAAACGAACCTCTCTTTGAAAAAAAATCACACTAATGTTAAATTAGGTTAAAAGACGTCGGGAAACAATGAATAAATTAGACCGTTAAGTCAGCGTCAACGGAAGAGGACTGGTCTTCAAAAAGGAATACCAACCTTCATGTACTAGGTCAATAATTTGGTCCACAACCACCAAAAGAAAAGACGGTCATTTTTGATGAATTTTGTTAAATGTAAACTTTTTTTTTTTTTCACGGTAAGACACCTCAATGTTCCCGTCTAAGCTTGTTATAGTAAAAAGAAAAAAGTTCCGTCCCCAGGGGTCGGAGACCCTAGATTACGGACTACTAGACTCCACCTCGACTGTAGTATTACTGTCTTTATTTCATGTATTATTTACAGTACGTGAACCCAGTAGGGGGGTGGGGACAGACAACTTTTTAACAGAAGGTGTTTTGGTCAGGGACCATTGTTTTCCCAACCCCTGACGACGCAATTCCATGAACCCACATTAAAAACAGTAAATCCTCTTTGGGTTCATCGATCAGGAAAAATCTCGTTGTTCTCGGAAGGTCAGTAGACGGATTTTCAGGATAAACGTTAAGAAACTGTTTTGTAGTCGTTTAGTTCATTTTTAGTTTGGTCGTTGAAATTTTTTTCTAGGACACCTGACACTTGATAGTTATCACACTATGTGTCTCAAAATCGAAGTCAAAGTTTTAAAGACGAGAGTCGGAACTGATCCTATTCTATGGTTTCCCAATTGTCAGTAGAAATATAAGACTCTAATGCTCTTGAAATTTTAAAGAAAATATATGTAAAATTATAAAAATTTTAAAAGGTATTACTTATAAGTGATAAGGATTAATGAAACATTAATCCGTTGTACATTTTCAATAAGAATTTTATTAGGGGATTTAATATCTATTTTCGTATATTCCTTTATATGGTTTTAGAAATAACACAAACCTAACACCTTAATACCCATTAGAAAAAAAGAGAGAAAAGAAAAGAGATTACAGAATTACACACACACGTACGTTTATATACGTATTGAAATAGTGTCCTTTTGATTATTTGTAAAAAGTTTTACCGTACGTCTTATACTGGGGATAAAGATCTGAAAAATCAACCACCGACCTTAAGAGATCTATGGTCTTAAGAGATCCAAACCGTATTCAACTTTACTCGCGACGGACACAGGACTAAGACCGAGAAGGTGAGTGAACGACACACTCGAACCTATTCAAGGAATGGGACAGACTCCGAGTTACCAGAGTAGACATTTAACATTTATTGTGATGGGTAAAATATCCTAACAATGTTCCCAATTTGTTCTACTATATACATTTTACGATGTCACACAAAATCAGTAAGCCAACACAGGTTGAAAAACACTGGGGTACCTGACATCGGGTGGTCCGAGGAGACAACTGGTTTAAGAGGTCCGTTCTTATGACCTGATCCATCGATAAGGGAAAGGGTCCCCTAGAAGAGCTAGGTCCCTTAGTTTGGGTCCAGAGGACGTGACGTCCGTCTAAGAAATGGTAGACTCGGTGGTCCTTCGGGTCCACGAAATCTCCAAACTGGATAAGTTAGAAGGAACACTTTGACCGTTCTACATTATAGTTATGAAGAGGAAATAAATTAAAATTTCGTTCCTCTTCTGAGACGCTTTATTACGTACTGTAAACATCAGATAAATCTTTCTTTTCGAATAGAAGGTTAAATTTTATGGTGTAAAGAAACTAAAAACTCGTTTAGACGTAGTTCAAGATTATACTGATCATCTTTCTAATTAAATAAAAAGCAAGAAAAATTACAACGTATTCGTATGTTTATATTGGATAACTATACTAATAAATTTATAATGTCTAAAAGAAAAATAGTAGTCTCATGTAAAATACACACAGGACCCGTTAAGTCCACATTCCACGTGTGAACACACGTACACACACAAAATGCCCATTTTACCTCTATTTCGTAGACGAGAGACTTACTTACAACTTAGGATTTACATCTCGAAATCAAGAAAACGAACGACTGAGACGGATCATTGTACGTCCTTTTCTTTCCATTTTTCTTTCCCTCCCTCCGTCTCTCTCTCTCTCTTTCTTCCTCCCTTCTTTCTTCCCCTCCTTCTTTCTTTCCTTTATAGGTAAACCTAGACGAATCTTGTATGTTCGTTTATGTTGAAATTTCTTTATTGACCAGAGCTCGTAGTGATAAACCCCGATTTTTGTTTGTGACGTCCCAACTTTACGGACTCAACTCCCTATTTTACCTTCGTGTGTCGTGTGTGCAGACTGAGTCTCGTGTCGGTTTATACCAGTTAAAGCGGAGTAATCTGGTGACAAGATTGGTGACCCTTTTTTTTAATCTAAAAGTAAAGTACTTTATAACTGGAATTTAACTTAACAACTTTGATATCATGTCAGTCCTCTCTTCTTTAAGAACTAACGGTTATAAAAGGACACGGTAGTCCCATACGAAAGGAACTCTTATAAACTTTATAAACACGGTCACTGATATAATTTAGTCGTTCTTCATGATCTTCGTTTAATGCAATGTAAAGGGGGAGTGATTATTAATCTTGAAAGAAAATTTACCGTGAATAAGAGTCGGAAAACATCGAGTTTCTTTAGACTGTCATATGAGGTACATCAGATTTTATTTAGGGAGCGAAGTAAACACACACACACACACACACACACAATTACAACTTTATTTTGGTATTTATTACACAAACTCTTCCCACCTAACTTCCTCTTCTCTCATTACTCCCCGTCCACGTATTAAACGAAACGAGTTTGACCCTCTGACTCTCTGTTCCGTCAAATGAGATTTCGTTACTCGGAAACAACGATCTAAAAGTCTAGGCTTCCGAGGACACGATACAGGTTAACCTCTTGACATCATTAGTTTAAATATTTATACTGGTTTCAAAGTAGAGGCACAGAGGGAGGACCTAAGTGTCTAATTAAGAGTCCAAATAATGAGAAAGGACCCCTCCTAAAGAGTAGTTTCGCATACCAGACAACCCGAAAGTCAAACGGGAACAAAAAGGTGACCACCTTCTCTTAGTAATTTTGTCACGACACACATCTACTGAGGCAGATCAGTTATAGGGAAATTAAAGTCCGTTCCAAAATGTAGGTAAACCCGACATGAGTAAAACAATTATGTCGACTTGAGTGGTTTAGGTTTTACATAGACACCTTCACTAGAAAGGAAAGTGGGATTAAGATAGGAGTCTAGAATGTTTGTGTGGCATTCAAAGTGTGGACATGGGCACACTTTTGTTGTGACTTTTACGATGGGAAGTAATAGACTAGACTATGGATACGATGGTAACCTCAGAGCGATACCGGTCCCCGACTGAAACAACGACGACGACAGCGCGACCCAGAACACCTCCCCCCTCCGCCCCAGTGGCCGATCGTCACCACGTGTCCGAGGAGTGAGGTAGCCGAAGAGAGTAACGTCTCGTGTCCGAGGTCCACGAGCTCAAAGTCACTGACCTCGTGTGTCCGACTCATCGACACCGAGAGCCCGACGTCTCGTGTCTGAGTTTTCGACACCGCGTCCCCAATCGACGAGGTAACGTCCATCCTAGAAGGATTCCCTGACTTGGCACAGGGGACGTAACCGTCCGTCTAAGAATAGGTGAGACGGTGATCTCTTCAGGGTCTCTACCGAAAAAATTTTATACCACGGACTTCTGAAGTCTCCCGAAGGGAGCACCAGGTCACCGTTTTTTTTAGGTGGAGGGTTACGTCTTCCGTACCCAAACTTCTAGGACACCTTTTCCTTTACCGTTGGGTGAGGTCATAGGAACGGACCCTTTAGGGTCCCTGTCTCCTCGGACCACCCGATATCAGTTACCTCAGTGTTTATCAGTCTGTGTTGAATTACTAATTTGTTGTTGTTTGTTGTTCCTAAAATCTACGGTTTTGGTTTTGTGCAATCGTTATAACATAGAAATATTAAGAAATTTTTTTCTTTGTGTAAGTACGAGTCAAGTAAAAAATACTATATTATTATTAACTACGAGTTCTCTTTACTAAACGAGATCTATAAATGATGAAATAATGTCTAATTTTAAAAATAAACAAAATGAAATATACCGACATAATGATTTACCCGTGAAACTATGTAAGATTAAGTGTTTGACCGGTAGGTGTGTGCACAATTGAGAAGAATCTTACGACATAAGTAGTCCTGTAGGTATTTGTATGTGTTAAGAAAATGACAAGTCTTAACCCGACATTAAAATGGAGAATAGAGACACATACTACTGTTTTTAATTCCGAGACCCCCAGTCCTCTGATATTCAGTTTGGTATGGGGTCTGTTACTCAGACCATTCATTAAATAAACGGGAGACTCCAAGTAGACAGTAAAGACACTTTGCTTCTCCTATAGTGAGTAGAGTTCCCTAAACAACATTCTTAGTTTAATTTATTAACTTTGTTTCACGACCCGTGGTTCGGACTTGTGTACGGTATTTACGTATCACTCACAGTCAGACACAATCCAAGTGCGTATCAGAGAAAGAAATTTTTTTTTTTTTTAAAAAAAATAAACCGACAAGGTCCAGAATCGACACCGTGTGCCCTAGATCAACAGACTGGTCCCAAACTTGGGTCCGGGGGACGTTACCCTCACGTCTCAGGCTTGGTGACCTGTTGGTCCCTTCAGGGGTAGAGAAAGAAATTTATCTCTGTAGTGTGGATGGAGGGAATGGAACGGTTTCTAAAATTTTACTCGAATTGTACTGATTCGTAACACTTGTAACAAGGAAAAGATTATATCCCATTTAAAACGTAAGAGGAAAGTGGTGAGGGAAGTACCAAACCTTCTCATCGATAGTTAGAATAATAGTTGTCATTAGTTCCAAATGAATGAGGGGTTCCCGTCCTGGTTAAAAACGAAGTCCCAAATCTCAAGAGTACACCGTTATTTTTAAAAGATTACAAACTAATAGGGAAAAGAAGGGGTTAACGTACCGATTTAAACCTGACTTTCCCCTTTTTTGTTTAGAGGGAAAGGGAACAGGTTCGACACCTAAATTTTGTGGACAAATCCCCTGAAGAGACCACCAGGTCTCCAATTCTGAAGGGGAAGATTACATCCCCCGTGTTCAAGTTAGGACCCAGTCCCTTGATTCTAGGGTACACGGTGTACCGTACCGTTTTATTTTTTTTGTTTGAATTTTTTACTGATGATGATATGAAAAACAATCATCATCATAATAAAAAGAACTCCATATCAACTAAATATTATAATAAAAGTCCCCAATAACAAGTCAACGATTCAGTACAGACTGAGAAACACTAGGGCACCTGACGTCGTACGGTCCGAAGGAACAGGAAGTGATGGAGGGTCGCAAACGAGTTTGAGTACAGGTACCTCAGCCACTATGGTAGGTTACTAGAGTAGGAGACAACTGGGACAGAGGAGGACGGGAGTCAGAAAGGATTGTAGTTCCAGAAAAGGTTACTCAACCGAGAAAAAGTCCACAGGTTGTGTCACTGAGTTTAAAAAATATCTAATGTGAAGTAAGTCTTAATGATATTTGATTACCAAGATAAGGAACACGACATGTTATTTTATCCACAAAACCGTATCTGGAGAAAATGGCTATCCTGAAAGATCCCTCGTGGTCACTATTTCTTAGGCTAGCGGTTACGACCTCTGTATTCTCTGCACTCAAGTTTGGGTCCTAGTCCTTCTAGGGGACCTCCTCCCGTACCGTCGGGTGAGGTCATAAGAACGGACCTCTTAGGGGTACCTGTTTCCTCGGACCGTCCGATGTCAGGTGCCCCAGTGTTTCCCGACCTATGTTGACTTTACTGAACAGTAATAGTATCGTGTGAAACTGGGTATCGAGGATCTTATTGAAACTGTAAAAGACTTGTTTAAATGGGATCTGAGTTATACAAATAGTTTAGAAGGTAAATCCATCTAGTAACAGAATGTCGAGGTACGATTAAGAAGATCCCTTAAGTCCACCTAGTGAAATGTTTGAGGAGTTCTTTGACAGGTTTGACCGAAGGAGGTTCACCACTGAAGGACATTCTCCGTCTTCCCAGGAACACTTTAATAGGAAACAAGTTTAAAACCCCAGTATAGGAAGAAAAGGGATTATGATAGAAAGAGGTTTAATTCCAAGTATTATTCTTACGAAAGAGAAAAGGTTTAAATGAGTAGATACGTAATAAGAGCCGATACGACCCAGAAACAACGACACGCCCGAAAGGAGATCGACACCGTTAGCCCCCACGAGAGGTCGACACCACACGTCCGAAAAGTAACACCACCAAAGGGAACAACACCTCGTGTCCGAGTCTTGAACACTACGTATCCGAATCAACGAGGTACCGTACGACCCTATAAGGGTCTGGTCCCTAGTTTGGACATAGAGGACGTGACCGTCCGACTAAGAAGTGGTCCCTTCGGGGTCTTGTAAAAGAAAAATACCTACCAGTTGAAGTGTCTTCTTACGGTCTCGACCAGAGAAGACCTCTATTAGTGGGTGGTCCAGGTTTGATTTTTGTTTCTCTACAGAGTCCGTGGGAAAGTGTTTAGGGTTCAACTTCCTTCTACCTCACACCACAGAGGTCTCTATTCTGAGTTCTCGATTCAGTAAGTAAGGAATCGAGACTTAGGTCTCGTCCTCAGGGGGAGAAAGGGTCGATTTTCCTTACCTTCGTCGACGGCGAGTTAAATAAAAGTCATACTAAGGTCCTTTCAACTCTCGCCTTCGACTTCACCCCTTTCTTCGTGTCTTGGTTGGTTTTCGAACTCACACAAATTACATTGGTCACCTTGGAGTGGTGGGTGCACATTCGGGGAGGTCCTTTGCGTTAAAGGAGAAGGCCCTTTATTTCCACACCTCTTGAAGACTCGTCGTCGGTGGATATTTTGCTACTCTGTCTCAGACTATGTTTTGTCTTTACGGAACGTCGGATCCCTTCCTCTCCGGTCAAGATCCAACGACCCTAGTCTTTCCAGATGTCCATAGAGATCGTGGATGTACCTTACTCTTGTTTCTTCCTTATAAAAGGAAATCAACGATAAGTTCTGTTTTGTTTTGTTTTTTTGAGATCTGTGTACTACTTATAACAAAATTTTCTAATGTCACAAGTCTACTTACCCAAAGATTAACATCCTGATATACGAATATACCATCTCATCGTGTGCAGAGGTCCCTGGTTAACGGGGTCTCTCTTCCCCTTTCACCTCCCATACCAGTTTCTTATCTCCGTCATAAGTTGTCACGGATTCCCCGACGAAGGTTGACCGGACTTAACGTTAGGACCAATACCATAAAATAATTGGCACACCAGTGTCCGTTCGACGGATTAGGAAGATTCGACGTAATAAGAGTAGGGATTGTATCTCTATTGCTACTACTGTCACTCCTAAATTATCGATGTAGAATTCTAAAAAATGCTCCTAATAAACTTATCACGTAGTTTTCACGAGTAGTGTTTTTATTACTTTTTTTCTTCACGAGTAGTGTCACTGATTGTGTATCTATCGTATACCACTCCTAATAGTAGTAATAACAAACTTTGTAACAAATAAAACCGAGCTCAACGGTGTTCCCCCACCCCCGAAGAGGGACTTCACCGAAGAGTAGTGACCGGAGTCATCGACGTCACGTACCCGAGTCCTCAACGTCACTCACCCGAGAGCTCGTGTCCGAGTCGTCGACGCCACGACCCCGAATCGACGGGATACCATACACCGTAGAAGGACCTGGTTCCTAGTTTGGACACAGGGGACGTAACCGGCCGTCTAAGAATTGGTGACCTGGTGATGTCTTCAGGATACACTTTGAAGAATTTTCAGTGACTGATAACTGATTTAATTCTCCTGTATTCTGAAAGGGAGCTCACGGATAAACATAACCCAACTGGTCCTTCGAGCAACCCCAAAAAGATATGGTATAATACCTTTAAAGACCGGTTGGATTATGAATTGGGGAAAGAGTTTACCAGTTACTTTTGAGGTCGGTACTTCTTACCCACCCAAACGACAGAGGATCCGGGGCTTCGGAGACCACCGGACGGTAGAGTGAAGGCACATTGTTTGACACAACTTCTTACCGACCCTCTCTTGGTCCCCCGTCCACAGAACTTGGTCCTCCAAAGAGAAGTCGTCAGACGTCTCTCTTCGGCCCGGAGAAAGACCAAGACAGTGGAGCAAGAGTCGGTATCTATGTAAAAGAATGATTTAGAGTTATCGTTTATATGTTACTCGTGGATGACACACGGTCCGAGACCACTGTAGTTGTGTCGACTCCAAGAGGGTGATAGTGTGGAGAACTGATACTGGAAGGTCCCCACCGTCGGAGAGACAACCTACTAGGACCGGACTTCCAGATAAGTTACGACAAGTCAAGTCAAGTCAAGTCAGCGAGTCAGTACAGACTGAGAAACGCTGGGGTACTTAGCGTCGTACGGTCCGGAGGGACAGGTAGTGGTTGAGGACCTCAAGTGAGTCTGAGTACAGGTAGCTCAGTCACTACGGTAGGTCGGTAGAGTAGGAGCCAGTAGGGGAAGAGGAGGACGGGGGTTAGGGAGGGTCGTAGTCTCAGAAAAGGTTACTTAGTTGAGAAACGTACTCCACCGGTTTCATGACCTCAAAGTCGAAATCGTAGTAAGGAAGGTTTCTTTAGGGTCCCGACTAGAGGAAGTCTTACCTGACCAACCTAGAGGAACGTCAGGTTCCCTGAGAGTTCTCAGAAGAGGTTGTGGTGTCAAGTTTGTGTAGTTAAGAAGCAACGAGTCGGAAGAAGTGTCAGGTTGAGAGTGTAGGTATGTACTGGTGTCCTTTTTGGTATCGGAACTGATCTGCCTGGAATCAGTCGTTTCATTACAGAGACGAAAACTTATACGATAGATCCAACCAGTATTGGAAAGAAGGTTCCTCATTCGCAGAAAATTAAAGTGCCGACGTCAGTGGTAGACATCACTAAAACCTCGGGGGGGTTTTTATTTCAGACTGTGACAAAGGGGTAGATAAAGGGTGCCTCACTACCCTGGTCTACGGTACTAGAAGCAAAAGACTTACAACTCGAAATTCGGTTGAAAAAGTGAGAGGAGAAAGTGAAAGTAGTTCTCCGAAGTTACGACAATCTATGACTATGTACGTCCTCTCCCGGATGAAGAGCCCCTTACATAAAAATAGAAATTTTCCACACACGCAAACGAGACGTCCCAAGTATGTCTAATCCTCTTGTTCGGTCGTATAGACTGAAGGGTCGGGGCCGGACGGTGTTCCGTCGTTACCCTTGATTCAATGGTCTAGGAAGACCCGGAGTCCAAAAGAAGTAGAAATTTTCAGACCTTGATCGACATCAGACTCCAGAAAAAGTAGACTGTCAGATATGAAGGCACTAGTCGATCGACTAGGTTCGACTCCGAGAAGGTATGGAAAAATTAAAGGGAGGGGGGGGGAGTTTTTTTTTCTTCTTTTCCTGATAACAAGATAAAGAATTCGATTAGACCCAAATCATATAATCTCGTTGTTCGTGAAATTGGTTCATGTAAAATTAGTAAAACGCATTATTAAGTCTCCCTTGTCCGGACGTCACGACCATTGGTCATCAGATAGTACTTACTTTTTAAATAAGAGATCTCGTGTCTTGTTTTCGTGGGGTGAATAGGAGTCGGCCTGGTAGTCCTGGTGGTCGGTCCGCACTTTCAGGAGGTTACTGCTGCTGTGGCCATTTTGTAATGTGACGTCGAAGTTCCCGACAGTTTAAAATTCGTTCCGTTGAATCCTTTGCTATGGTTTTTTTTTTTTTTTTGTCTTTTGCCACGTCTTTGTTTCAGTCTCCAGCCCAATAGGTCGTGGTTTAGAAAGAGGGTACCCCGTAAAATTTTCTTGTCCCAAGTGGTCGGGAAAGATCACCTTTCCGACCGTTTGTCGACTTAAAAAAAAAAAAAAAAAAATTAGCCTACTGGAACTAGGAAGGGCACCCTTCCGAGGAAAGCGAAAAGCCAACCCAATCTACCTCTCAGTGCACCAGAGCCCGCGGAGACGGGCGCGCGTCGAGTCGTAGGGGCCGCGCCCCTACCCTGGTCCAGAGCCCCGGCCTCGGCGACGCTCGCCTTCGCGCCCCGCGTCGCGCCCCGCCCGGGGCCTCCTCTCGCCGCGCGCCGCCCGCCACGCGCCCGGCGCCGAGGCCCCGCCCGCAGCCCCGTCGGCCGAGCCGCCGCCCCGGAGCCCCACTGCTCGCGGGGGACCGGGCGCGGCGGGCACGGGCGCGGCGGCGGGTCGACTCGCGACGCTGGCGGCGGTGGCCGTCCATCCAGGGGCGCGCCCAGCGGCTGGCTAGCCCTCCCGTCCCGCGGGACGCTCCCCGCGCCCCTCACCCCGCCGGTGGGTCGAGCCCGAGGCTCGGCTAGGCCCTGCCCCGCCCGTCGTCCTGGCACCTGACCCTTTCCCGCTGTTCGCGGCGTTTGAAACCCAGAGGAAAGGCGCCAAACACCGCGCGCCCTGCGGCCCCTACGCGCCTGGAACCGGGCCTCCTCCGGCAGCCCCGGTCCCCGACCCGCGGAGGCGAAGGAAGACCCGAGAAGAGAGTGGATTTGACGCCCCACCCTCCCTCCCTTCCTTCTGCCACCGGCTCTCAAATGACAAAGGGCGTGCGGGACCCTTCCTCTCCACACACTACGCCACCGTCGGACAGGTGCCTCCTTTTATTCAAAAGAACCGCAAACGACCTCTTCGTCTGCCCCGACGGTTGTGAGTGAAGATTTGCTTCGGTTCAAAGAAAGGTCCCCGGACCCCGTCCTCCTCCGGCCAAAACTATCTACAGTCTTTTGTTTTTTGACCACGAGTTAGGACATTAGAACCCCACTCTCACAAAAAGTCGAAACCCCCGGTGTGCAGTTCTTTGATCTCGATGACGGAAATATAAAATAAGCCAAGATTTCTCGAGCCCAATAGTCACACTTTACCTGGAAAGTGCGATTCCTGCCGCAAGGGACGCCCGCCCGAGTGGACCCTCTACGACCCCAAAGACGTTCCTCTTTCGAAACAGAGACCCGAACAGGACGAGTCTCGCCACGACTATTTTCTACTGAGTCACCACCTGGCTCGACTGGTCCTCCCCTGACCACTGTGCCCGCCCCCTCTTACTCTTCCGCGGAGAGAGGAGCAGGTACCTTACCAGGTGGGGGTCCATCCCTCTCGCACGTCCAGGGAAAGACTTGTGTCCAGACCAACAACGAGGGGAATCCAACAAGAGATCTTCGACACTGGTGGTGCCAGGAAAGGACCACCCCTTTAAACTATTTGTTCGGGATAATCATTTTATCACCACGAGGTGAGGGGGGGGGTGTGGGGTTAGGACACTTAATGGTAGAAGTAAAGGGGGGCTTAAATAGAAAATTGAGAACATTTTACCGTCAGAGTGCCGGTCACGAAATTAGAAAAAATTTTTTACGACACAGAGGACCCTTCCTCCTACTGTAAATGATTAAACCAACGTTTAATGAAGACTTCAACCACGCTCCGACAAATCTTAGGGAGCCTCTAGTCGTGATAACAGACTTCGTCCACAGACGCCATCTGAGAAGAATCAGAAAGAGTACAGCTAACTTGCATGTATATAAATTTGCACGCCGTATCCTTCTCGAAGATTTTGGAAGTTTCGGAGTCGACACCTTGAGGAGGTTCAATCGTTAATTCAGATTTAATTCAACCAAACAAACCCAAAAAAAAGGGGGGTGAGAGAGTATTTGAAAAGAGACTAAAGTGCTCGTTGGACAGGGGTAGCGGTCGGAAACAAAGCCGGGAGACACTAAAAAGAACATTCGAAAATTTTACATTCGAAGGTCCCTCCTGAGAGCAGTGGTGGGAGGCGGCACAGCACAAGTGAAGGCGGTGGCAGAACACGTCGCCAACGAACCCTACCGTCTACCGAGTACCCGTTCGAAGAAACAGGATGGTCTAGGAAGAGGGAAGACGTCTTTAAGGGATAACAGACAAACTTTCTATGTATCCGGTCACGGATCTTGAAAGAAAACAACTCCACGGGGACCTGAAAGTAAATGCGTCTCTATAACAAGCCAATCAGTGTGGAACCAAGAAGAAGTCTAGAGTTTCCACGGAAAGTTGTGACTTTACTCGAAAGAGAACAAACATCGTCCAGGACGTCCCCCAAACCTCCCCCACGAGGGACCTTATCGGGTAAGGAGAGACTGATAAAGATATTTCCAGGGAGAACGTCAACATTATATAAGGGAGAGAAGATACCTTTTCTCCGTTAAGAAGACACATCACTCAGACCACACAATGGACTTTAAGGTACACCTGATCCAGGTCCTAAAAAAGGTTCACACACCGGAATATCATGTTTAGACATTGACCGTAAGTCCTCATTTCGAGGTGTTTTAGAGGAATGTTACACCTTAAACTACTGTCCTGTAAACGGAAGAAAAATTTTATCCTTAACCTTAATCATGATGGACAAGACTTACGTAAACGAAACCTCAATGACTAACACAACAAACGGAGATTTTCATACCAACTACATCAGTAGATTATATTGACAATTATTCCTATAAAAACTAAAGTCTACTGTAGGAAAAATATCCCAAGTTAGAAAATAGTAAAAGGGGTTCATTAAAAGTGTTTAGTAAAGTAATTTTATTTTTTTTACCAATATACTATTTTTCCGGCTCTCTTGTGTCTACATGGTACACTCAAGTATAAATATATTCAAACAACGGGTTTTAGTCTAACATTAATATTCGTTCCCTTAATCAGAACACTGTTGTATGTATTACAATTTGAGTAAGACAAAGACAGGTAATCAAACCTTCAAATTCGAAGAGTACAAGTTCGTCAGTACGTAGGTCGAAACGAAAAATTATGGATAAGATCGACAGTTCCGTCTTTAGTCCTCGTTCAGCATCTTTTTGTACTACAACTCCGTTTTTCTAATTAATACTCCACAAAGGAACGTTACTACCTTTGGAGAAAGTAATAAAATTGGACAGTTGGTAAACATGTGCTAATAAGTGTAACGAGACAGTAGACTCCGATAGGAACTCTGTTTTACTCTTGGTCTTCAAAGACTTTAATCCTGATCGTCTCGGTTGCGGACCTTAGTATCTAAAGACGAGACCCTAATTTAATCGTCTATAAGTTTCGGTGAGTGAGACCGTCATGTATGAGATGTCCGGCTACAATGGAAAACTAAAAAAAGGAACAAACCAAGTTTTTTAAAAAAAGAACCACATAACAACCAACTGTCACAACACGATCAAAGTCCCCATTTCGTTTCACCAAGTCAATATGTACATGTACACAGATAGGAAAAGGTCTAAGAAAAGGGTATATCCATTATGTCCCATAACTCAGATCAAGGGACACAATATGTCATGTAGGAACAACTAATAAAAAATATATAATCATACACATACAATTAGGGTTCGAGGATTACATAGGGAGGTGGGGTGGGGGTCGTAAAGGGGAAACCATTGGTATTCAAACAAAAACTTTAGACACTCAGACAAAGACAAAACATTTATTCGAGTAAATATATCGAAAATTTTTTTAATATTGAAACTTAATTCGATTAGGATAAGTACCATTAGTCTCGGTTGTTTTCGTCATTCTGTACTAAATAACTACATAATCATGAATATTAAATACCCGGTCTATAATATACCGTGTATTAAAATGAACATAAACCATTTATAATCAGAGTAAGTTAGAAACGTTTCAAAAATATTTAAACTATAGTGGTAGTAATAGTGGTAACAACAGTAATAGGAACAATCGTAAGCGTAAAACGTCAACCCCTTTACCTCCGACTCCCTCCAACTCAGTGAACGTGTCAAGAATTGTCGACTATTGACAATCTTAGTCCGGACACATTAACGGTTCGGAACGGTTTTTGGTGTCTCGACCTATTGGATGGTTAATTTAAAACATTTAACGCTATTTTTATGTGGACTGTTTTAGACGGTAGAATTAGTAAAAATTTAAAATTTGTCCAGTCACCGTAACTCGTGTAAGTGCGACAGTACGTCGGTAGTGGTAGTAGGTAGATGTCTCGAGAGAAGTAGAACGTTTTGCCTTTGATAGATGGGTAATTTGTTAAGTGAGGGGTAAGGGGGAAGGTAGTCGGGAACCAAGATAGAAGATAGAGACTTAAACCGAGGAGATCGAGGAAACATATTTACCCTAGTGTGTCCTAAACAGAAAAACACTCAACGAACAAAATGATTTGATACAGGAAGTCCAAGTAGACACAAGATCGGACACAGTCTTAAAGGAAAGAAGAGTTTCCGACTTATTGTAAGGTAAAATAGATGGTACCCAAGTTACCTGTCCTCAAACTCGTTTGAGGTCCTCTACCACTTCCTGTCCCTTCGGACCCAGTGGTCTCGACCTGTGCTAACTCGTTGACTCGTTGTTGTCATAGAGGGTGTTACACAGATGGTGTAAAACAGATAGGTAAGTAGACAAGGATCAACAAACCCAACGAAGGTGCAAAACCGCATGCTTATTCCGCCGACACTTATACTCACATTTTTATAGTGAAGTCTAGAGACGAGATTTATGAACACCGACATATGGGTCTTCACCTTAACGACCTAATCTACTATTAAGACACAAATCAAAAAACTCCTCGACGTTGTGACAAAAGGTACCGCTGACGTGGTCCAACGTAAAGGTGGTTGTCACGTCCTCCCAAAGTCACAGAGGGTAGGCGCGGGTTCGAGGAATGAAAGAGAAACAACTAACAACGGTAGGATTACCCACACTCTACCATTGGTTAATTGTAAAATGGTTTGGTAAACCACGGGCTGGAGCCCAAGTACCCAACTACGACGAAGACTTAAGTAAAAAAAAAAGGATAGAGTAGGACATGAATACAGGGAAAAATAAAAAAAGGAGAGAGAAATAAAGAAAATTGGAACTTTGTAGGGTCTGAATGTCTTTTCGACATTAACGTCATGTTTCCCCTTTTAGGAAAATGGGAAAGTTGGGATGACTACTACAGATTTATTCAACGACTGGACTACGGGATAGTGGAATAGTCAAGAAAGTACGCACAAAGAATGTTTATCCTTGTAAGAGGGGGTCTTCGTCTCTTATCAGTGTTTTAATCCTTTACTTCAATTATACAGGGGAAAAAATCACGTCTTATTAACCTCCTGAATTGCTCAGGTCGTAGAGAACGTCCTGATCCCTTGGGTGCCCGTCTTCCCGAAGACGGGAGATCTCTCCCGACGGGGATGAATGTACTTCAAGGAACACCAAATCGTTCCTCGTCAACAGCTCTTAGTCCATTCGCACCGTAAGTAACATTACTACGATTTACACGTCTTGTCTGGGAAAGGTCTGTTAATTTCCAACAGCAGAACATACACTGGTTTTGTTCTGTTTAATGGTCCTGTCACCCCTTTTGGTCTTTCAACCACCAACACGAAAGTAGGTGGTTCAAAAACAACCCTCGGAGTCTCGGTGTGTGACACGACACATTGGTACCCACTCTACGTTGGTCCATTTCCCCTTTAAGACTCACACTACTAAAGCAGGACACAATATAGTCAAATATCATAATGGCACGTGTTGACACAACGTCTAAGCAAAGGAGAAACGATGATATTTGAGACTTTTCCGACCGGAAACGAACCTCGGGAAAAGGGTCGTGGATGTCGTCTTGACCACGGACTCCTCGGGGGTCACTTGGGCGTCACGTCTTACTCACACACGCACGACATGACCCGTGTGTACACCATGGTTCCCTTGTGATCTAGACCCCACAGACCCGTCCGTAGGCCTCTTTCACCGTCGCGTCGACTCTGGACGACACGTCCACTCCTACAAAACTTCCACCCTAACGTAAAATCCTACCGGACACTCGTACTGTAGGATCATTCCGTTTCCTGTTTGGGACAGACCAAACTCGTCTCGTCACTCCCTCCTCTTACCCCACTCGGATCTGCGAAGGGAGAGTTTCACACAACTAGTGATGGTGTAGTTGACGGTGAGAAATCAACTTTCATGTCTCTCGTCGGGGAATTAGTGGGAACCGATCGGACGGGACAATGGCAGGGGTCGGGAGACGTAACAAGTGTGACCCGTATACGATTTTATTCGTGGATCGGCCATCTCAGGACAACGGTTCTATACCCACTCAAAGGTTTCGTTCGGTCCGCGACTCTTAAGTACCAGTCTACTGAGAAGTGTCGGGTCCACTCGTTCGCCGGCTCAGAAAGTACTTTCAGTCGACTGTACGGGAAGAACGTCAAACCCCTCTTTAAGTACAGTCGACACACCATCGCAAAAATCTCGCCATCAAAAGTTGAAAAAGGTAGGACACCAGACGATTACATGACAAACGTCACTATGTCTCAACCCGGAGAGTAGATCACAAAAAATTTGACGTTTCGTGTTAGTAATAACCTACCACTCTAAGCGTAACACAACGTTGGTCGTTTAGAAAGCTGTACTTTGCCTTGTCTTTCTGGTCGTACGTAAAGTGTATCGGTCTCATTTATTAAGTACTCTAAACCCTAGCACCTCAAACCCTGTACACAGAAGACTAGTAGGATCTGGATACTGGAAATCAAAAGACATCACAAGGAAATTCAACATCTTAGTATGTGAGAGACCGGACCTCCCTCCGTCTCCTTTCATGACAACCAACTCACCCGTAGTGCGGTGCACAGACCCCATACACTCTGTAAAAGAGGAGTTCAGGACGGACAACTCACCGAGTAGGTGTCAAATATCTCTACGACTCCGCCCAGCTCCGGTTCTTAGAAGTAGTTCCCAGGGTGTTGTTTACTGATCGACACTTGAGACTAGAGAACCGAGGGTTAAATTCGAGGAAAAAGACGGAGACACCCAATATAAGGGTTTCAAACAAGTAGTCAACCGACTACCCCCTTCTACAGTAGAGTCCCCCTCTCAGAATATTAGTCTAATGTGCAAACAATTCTCCTTATGCCTGAAACCCTACACGGGACAGTCGAAGAATTCCTTTTTTTTTTTAGCGGATCCTTTTTTATCATAACTAAGTTGTCTGGTCTCTAACACCCCGGACTTCAGTTGTTTCTACTTTTGTCGGGGAGACGGGAGGGGAACTTCGAGGGAGGGTGGGGCTGAGTCCGACCCTCGTCGTCGAACCCACCTCGGTGTACTCGACTACACGAAAAGAAAGGTTTTGACCCCAGGGGCCCAGGTGTCGTCTCAGGGTAGAGGAGGGTCACACCTCGGTCTCCGACGACGCGAAGATCACCTGTCTTAGTACGTTGAGACGTTTAAGCACCGTAGCCCGGAGACACTAAAGGTCGCAGTCGGTCCGGGAGGGAGTCTGAAACGGGTCAGTTGAGGGACGGGGACATCTTTTGTCGTCGGTAAAGTCTGGCAGAGGACGGCGGTGGTAGGGGAGTCGGACGAAGCGACTCTCTTGCCCTCAAAGGGACTACCTTTGTTGGAGTGGGACACTACTGTCCCGAGGTACGGGTCGAGACCTAGTGGAAGGGAAGGAAGGGGAAAAATACTATTTTTTGGTCTTCGGAGTGGCAGATTCCAAGTAAAGAGGTGACTACGAGACCTAAGGTAAAGAAGAAGGAGACACCTTCCTCCTCCTTAGAGTAAGAGAACTAATAGAGAAAGACGTAGACATAAAAGGAATGGGCCGGACCAGGGTGGAGTGACGTGTTCGTGCGACTTCGGGGAAGGAAGAACCTTCTTCTTCCGGTAGGAAGACGTGGAAGGAGGTCGGTACCGGAAGAGGAAGTAGGAGAAGTGTCGGTCGGACGAATTTAACAGGGGGCGGGGACGACGAGACAGGAGTGAGGGACGGTGCCGGTCTGTAGACCGAGACAACGGAGACCCTACATTGTGTAACTACGAAGGAAAACGAAATAACAACAAGTCGGCGATTCAGCACAGACTGAGAAACGTCAGGGTACCTGACATCGGGTAGTCCGAGGGGACAGGTACCCAAAAAGATCCGTTCTTATGACCTCACTCAACGGTAAAGGAGGAGGTCCCTTAGAAGGACCTGGTCTCTAATTGTCCGTCTAAGAAATGGTGACTCGGTAGTCCCTTCGGGAGGCAAAACGACTGAGAACGAGTTAAGGTGAGGAAAGAAGGAACTGAAGAGACGTCGTCCACCACATGACTGGTGGAGACGTAAGAGCCTCGTTGTGGGAGTAGGGTGGGGACGAAGGGTAAGAGGAAGGAAGGGGAGAAGACGAAACGTTCGAGGACGAGAGGGAGGAAAGGGTACCTTCCAACTACAAGGAGACCTAAGAGTGAGACACCCATTGGAGCACGAGTGACTGGACTTATCGGTAGGGGAACGACTGGTGAGGGATTGTCACCGGAGAGGTCTCAGGAAAACGCCGACCGACGACTTACCCACGTAGATCATGGCGCACGGAGTCTGACGAACGCGCCAGAAGGGGAAAGAGAAGGGTGTTCTATTGGAGGAAGGAAAGGACAGACACCGCGACAGAGTGGACAAGAACGTGCTCGTCTTTAGACCTACAAAAGGCACTGAGGAGCGGAGGAGTAAAGTGGAGTTCGGTTCAAGACCATCTGCGTGTGGGGATGCATAGAAAATAAGGTGGGTGGAAAGGGCGGGGCTTAGTCCAGTGGTGGTAAAGGGAAGACCTAGTGGCGGTCTTGGAGGAGGGACCAGAGACAATGACACCCAACAAGAGGTGACACGTCGAACTTCCTAGGAACATCTTGGGTCTAGACTCGAACAGTGAGGAACGCAATTTGAGACGTCACCGATGGGTCACAATAAACCTTACTTTGGACCTGAGATTGTACCTACAACAAGTCAACGATTCACCACAGACTGAGAAACGCTGGGGTACCTGACGTCGTGTGGTCCAAAGGGACAGGAAGTGGTAGAAGACCTCAAACGAGTCTGAGTACAGGTAACTCAGTCACTACGACAGATTGGTAGAGTAAAAGACGACGGGAGTAGAGGTTACTTATAAGTCCCAACGAAAGAAAATCTTAAACGACCAAACTAGAGAACGGCAGGTTCCCTAAGAGTTCTCAGAAGAGGTCGTGGTGTCAAACTTTCGTAGTCAAGAAACCACGAGTCGGAAGGAATACCAGGTTGAGAGTACAGGTCTGTACTGATAACCTTTTTGGTGTCGAAATTGATAAGCCTGGAACAGTGGTCACTACAGAGACGAAAAATTATACGACAGATCCAAACAGTGTCGAAAGGAAGGTTCCTCGTTCGTAGAAAATTAAAGTACCGACGTCAGTGGTAGACGTTACTAAAACCACGTCTTTTATTTTTACAGACGTGTTCGCCCTAGTAGTTAAGTCGTCCAAAACGGACACCCAAAGATCTTAATGGATCTATGTAAGATGATCTTCAAGTCTCAACTTCCACTGTCTTTTGTAAAATGTACGAATTTCTGTTGAAGAATGTTCCCTCTTTGAGACAGAGGGGTAACGACACCACCTGAAAAGAGGGGGTAGTGGGAGGGTCAAAGAGTGGAACGACTCTTTACGGTCATTACTTTCCTTTTCTCTGACTCAATTCTTACTATTCCTTGATTTTTCATTATGACTCTATAAGGTTTTAAAGGGGGATGTTCGTTTACCTACTCCGTCCCCTATTTGTACCTTACGTCTATGTGTCTCTCGAGTTTTAATAAAATCATTTTTCTTTTATAGTTTCCTATTTTCTCTAATTTTACATTATTTTACTACAAAAATCCTAGAAAGTCTTGTTTTGGTAGTACTAGAATTTGAAGTAATTCTTTCCATTTTTCTATATTTTCCAGTTTTCACTTCCTACTTTAAGTTCTCAATCCTACTATTTCCGGACGGTTTCTAATTTATTAACTCTCGTAAGTTTCTTTTTACAGAAAGTTCATTTCTCATTATTTAAACAAAATCTTTTATAAAAATAGTCTCATATCTACGATATATTACGACACAATCAAAGACGACATGTCGTTTCACTAAGTCGATGTGTATGTGTACATAGGGGAGAAAACTCCAAAGAAAGGGTAAGTCCAGTGGTTGAACTCAAGGGACGCGACGGGTCGGCTAAGAGTCATCAATAGACAAAGTATGTGTCATCACATATACTTACAGTCTCTCAGACTGTGTTGAGTCGTTGACTCGTCGTTGGTGCGTACAGTCAGGGTTAGAGAGTCAAATAGGGTGGGGATGCGGACGGAACCGTAGGAATGTGAAGAAGGGAAGTAGAGACCAAGACGAAGACGAAACGCTGATACTAGTAGATTCTCAGGATTTCCTCTAGTGAAGGCCCACAAGTAACCTTCCTGACGACGACTTCGACTTTGAGGTCATAAAACCGGTGGACTACACTTCTTGACTGAGTAAACTTTTCTGGGACTACGACCCTTTCTAACTTCCGTCCTCCTCTTCCCCTACTGTCTCCTCCTTTACCAACCTACCGTAGTGGCTGAATTACCGGTACTCAGACCCATTTGAGGCCCTCAACCACTCCCTGTCCCTCCGGACGACACGACGCCAAGTACCCTAGTGTTTCTCAGCCTGTGCTGACTTACTGACTTGACTTTATTTCTCAGTATTTAAGACATCCCGTTGCCAGGGGTTGGTAAAACCGTGGGCACTAACCAAAACACCTTCTGTCAAAAAGGTGCCTAGTCCTTCAGTCCACCTACCAAAGTCGTACTAAGCTCTCGTACTGTAAAAAGCACAGGAAATAAAGATTAGATTGCGGTGACTAGACTGTCTCCAGACGCCGGGTCTCCAGCCCCCGGGAACGAAATCCCCTGAATGACTTTCCATCTTATTGGTTTTTATACTTTGGTCTCCTCTTTTTGTGTATGAGAAAATTTCTTCTAATTTTCATTTAGGGTCGTCATTATTTTACTCGTGAGCGTACCCAAGGGTTGTCGATCATTCGGTACCGATTTTGTTACAATTCTGTCCTCGAATCCCAAACCCGAATATGGAGTTTTCGGGTACAGTGGAGTCACCCTAAAACCTCCGTTAAAAATGTCATGTGAAGACGTACCTACGGTAGTACAAAACCCCCTTTACGACACACACAAGGTGACCCTGCCAAGGTTGGAGCCCCGCCTCCCCCAACCCACCCACCGTCAGTGTGGTCCCGTTGACTTCTCAATACGAGTAGAAACAGACGGTTTGTTCCCTCTACGGAAATTAATACACTCCAAGTCGTAGGGACGGGAGGTCTCGAGTTGCCTCAGAGGTGGGGTTCGTGAGACGAAAGGAGACCCTTCACTCTTCTAGTCCACCATGGGCCCACGTAAGGAGTGGAACAAGTACCTCGGAGAAGAGGTAGTCCCAGGTAAACCGTTAATAGGCCCTCTCTCAGGAAAGGACACTGTAGCAAAGATACATCGAACACTACACAAAGGAGAGGAAGAAGACGAAAGAGCACAGAGACCCCTAAACACTAAGATAGACTGAGTGTTTGTCTCGAGTTATTTTTATAAAAAAAGATTACAAATATATAAACCGATACGACCCAGCCTCTTCTGTTACCGTTGGGTGAGGTCATGAAAACGGACCTTTTAGGGCACCTGCCTCCTCGGACCATCCGACGGTCCCCCAGCGATTCTCATCCTGTACAGACTCACTGAAGTAAAAGTGAAGAGTGAAAGTACGTAACCTCTTCCTTGACCGTTGGGTGAGGTCACAAGAACGGACCTCTTAGGGTTCCTACCCCCTCGGACCACTTGACGGCAGGTACCCCAGCGTGTCTCAACCTGTGTTGACTTCGATGAATCGTCGTCGTCGTCGTACGACCCATAATCAACACTGTACGCCTTAGAAATCAACGTCGTAAATTTGAGTATCAACTCCATCCACCCTAAATCAAGGGACTGGTCCCTAGCTTGACTTAAGCTAAGTCCCTAGGAGACTTAGCCCTCGTCCCTCAGAATCGGTGACCTGACGCTCCCTTCAGGGTTATTACTATGACATTAAGTCAATAATAGAGGACTCTTTCGAACCAGTCACTGGAACAACAACAAGTCAACGATTCAACACAGACTGAAAAACGTTGGGGTGTCTGACATGGTGTGGTCCGAAGGGACAGGAAGTGATAGAGGGTCTCAAACGAGTTTGAGTGCAGGTAGCTCAACCACTACGGTAGGTTGGCAGAGTAGGAGACAACAGGGAAAGAGAAGGACGGGAGTTAGAAAGAGTCGTAGTCCCAGAAAAGGTCACTCAGTCGAGAAACATAGTCCACCGGTTTCATAACCTCGAAGTCAAAGTCGTAGTCAGGAAGGTTACTTATAATTCCCAACTAAAGGAAATCCTAACTGTATGTGGTTCCTGTATGTGGTCCAGAAGATAAAGGAAGAGAAGAATTTGAGAGTCGTGTCTCGAGTCTGAAGTAGAAGTAAACGCCTTCTATCCTGTAGAGTAGTCTCTTATCTAAAATAAAAAGAGAGTAACGGTCGTACTTCCTCCGATTAATGTTTACAGTACAAAAAGTCCTGGACGAATAATCATGATTCTCGAGACTCGTGACATTGTAAACGGGTACACGAATTCCACCTACAATCCCCATACTGACTCTTCACCACGGACCCCGGCTCGTGCAATAATCTGAAGCCACGGAACTGAAGACAAACCGGTCTGAGATATGGTCCCGTGGACGACGGAGGGAGGGGAGGGGTCGGTAGGTGGAACGAAGGGTCCAGGGAACGTTACTTACTTCTGTGTACCCTCAACCGTGCGTTCCCATAATTCTTAGGTCTAATCTAGTAGGAAAAGGTATCGTCTCTGACCTCTCTCCGATATCCTAGAACCTCGTTGAAAGGGGGACGGAACCAGGTCGAAAAGGTGGCAGTACGTCAGAAGGACTCGACAGACTGTTACTTCCGTCTACCTTTCTAGTGTCTTAACCCCCATCCTCTGGTCAGAAGAGACTGGACTAACCGGTACAACTGGTATTCTACTCGCTCAACCTACTCCCCCAGAGATCTTAGGGAGGATTAAGATTATAAAACATCGACAAGCCCCTCCCACAGAAAACTCTAGATGTGTAAGGTGAGTGTGGTCCTAAAGGGGGTCCGTGGACCCACTCCGTCATAGTTTATGTACAGTACCGAGGGTCGGCTATCAATTGGGTCAGTAATCGGACCCACATCTTATGTCTCATATAATACAGGGGATGTATACTCACTCAAGACAAGACTCACACGTAAGTATTTAGATTAAACAAGTATTCAGGTTGTTTCAATCGGATCCGTGGGTTTATTGTGTTAACCGACATACAACAACAACAAGTCATCAATGTAGGACAGGATGAGAAACACTGGGGTACCTGACGTCACGTGGTCAGAGGAGACAGGAAGTGGTAGAGGGTCTGGAACGAGTTTGAGTACAGACAACTCAGTCACTACGGTAGGTTGGTAGAGTAGGAGACAGTGGAGGAAGGAAAGGACGGAAGTCAGAAAGGGTCGTAGTCCCAGAAAAGATTACTCAACCGAAAAACGTACTCCACCGGTCTTATAACCTCGAAGTCGCAATCAGGAAGGTTACTTATAAGTCCCAACTAAAGGAAATCCTAACTGACTAAACTAGAGGAACGTCAGGTTCCCTGGGAGTTCTCAGAAGAGGTTGTGGAGTTTTCGCAGTCAAGAAACCGCGGGTTGGAAGAAATAGTCGAGATATCATTGACATAACATTATCCAAATATTATGAAAAGTGTGTTTATTATGTATCTATTGTTTATGTTTTTTATTTTGTAAAATTTAGAATACCATGGAACTCTTCATACGGTCCGTACACTTGATTGAATGTGCTGACCTGTACACTCACGTACAACCGTAGAAACTTTCAAGCGTTGAACTTCCAAACATACATCCCCTGAATGACGTAATAGTTACCAACCTTGTACATGGAGAAGTGGTCATTTGTCCTCTCGTCAGTGGGTTTGTGACTTTAGTAAGACGAGAGTAAATTTTAAAACGTTTAATTTCGATGGACACTTTTTTTTTCCCGTTGTCGTGTAGAAAGGAAGAGGACACAATCACCACTACCATCGTGTTCTTCAGACGATTGTCGGTCCAGAAGAGTTTTACGACTAAGAAGTTTTTCTTGTGGAACTAAAGGAGTCACCTGAAACAAAGACCTTCTATTCGAGTACTCCTTATCGTCGGTCTATCGTAGAAGAGACGAGATTCTCACCTTTGAGACAAGAAGACGTAGTCAGTAACCTCTTCTTTTTATTTAATAGTACATAAAAATAAAAAAATAAATAAAAAAAACACAAAAGAAAAAAAAGTTTAAAATAAATAAAAAAATAAAAAATTTAAAATTTTAGAAATTAAGCATGTACGCAAGGGTTTGTACTTGGGGGGAGGGTGGAGGGAGGGGTATTGTAGAGAGACCCAGTAGGGGCACGTGGTCGGGGTTCGTACGACATAGGACGTAGTCTGTATCTGACCGCTAAGTTAAGAATGTACTACCATATGTACAAAGTTACGGTAAGAGGGTTTAGTAGGGTGGGAGAGGGAGGGAGACTCAGGTTTTCAGGTAATATGTGTAGACACACTTTGATCTAGTGAAAGATTGTGGGGTGTGTTTTTATTTGAGTTTTACCTAATTTCTAGATTTACATTCTGGTCTTTGATATTTTGAGGATCTCCTCTTGTATCCGTTTTGTGAGAGTCTGTATTTAGTGTCGTCCTAGGAGATACTAGGTGGAGGGTCTTAAGACCTTTATTTTCGTTTTTATTTGTTTACCCTAGATTAATTTTAATTTTCGAAGACGTGTTGTTTCCTTTTATATTCGTTCCACTTTTCTGTCGGAAGACTTACCCTCTTTTATTATCGTTTACTTTGTTGACTGTTTGTTGATTAGAGTTTTTATATGTTCGTTGAAGACGTCGAGTTAAGGTCTTTTTATTTGCTGGGTTAGTTTTTTACCCGGTTTCTTGATTTATCTGTAAAGAGGTTTCTTCTGTATGCCTACCGATTGTTTGTGTACTTTTCTACGAGTTGTAGTGAGTAATAATCTCTTTACGTTTAGTTTTGGTGTTACTCCATGGTGAAGTGTGGTCAGTCTTACCGACACTAGGTTTTTAGACGTTCGTTATTTACGACCTCTCCCACACCTCTTTTCCCTTGGAAGGATGTGACAACCAACCTTACGTTTGATCATGTCGGTGATACCTCTTGTCACACCTCTAAGGAATTTTTTAACGTTTATCTTGATGGAATACTGGGTCGTTAGGGTGACGACCCGTATGTGTGGCTCCTTTGGTCTTAACTTTCTCTGTGTACATGGGGTTACAAGTAGCGTCGTGACAAATATTATCGGTCCTGTACCTTTGTTGGATCTACAGGTAGTCGTCTACTTACCTATTCTTTCGACACCATGTATATGTGTTACCTCATAATGAGTCGGCATTTTTTCTTAAGTAAACTTAGTCAAGATTACTCTACCTACTTTGACCTCGGCTAATATGTCTCACTTCATTCGGTCTTTCTTTTTGTGGTTAGGTCATATGATTGTGTATATATACCTTAAATCCTTCTACCGTTACTGCTGGGACATACGTTCTGTCCCTTTCTCTGTGTCTACACATAGTACATAAAAATTTACTAACTTAACGTAACGAAGAAAATTTTTTTATAAATAAATGAATAAATAGAAACCGATGTGACCCAGAAGCAACGACACACGTCCGAAAGAGATCAACCACCGATCACCCCCGATGAGAAACAGCGTCTTGAACCCGAATAACGTAACTAAAGAGAACGCCGTGTCGTGTCCGAGTGGAATACCCGAAGTCACCATGCTACGTACCCGATCCCATGGTGTCGTTAGGACCTCTCAATTTCAGGAATGCTAAAACTTTATTAAGTCCCTCGCTAGTCAACGTCTTAAGGTTCAAGACTGCGTCTTCGTCGAATTTATAAACGGTTTTCACGTCGTGTTTCATGAGAGTGGAAGGAGACAAGGTCACTTTTCCTCAAATGACGACCCTAAGAAAAATTCAAGGACCCGGGACTCTAGACAATAATCAATATTATGTGAACCCCATAAACTACTTTCGTGAAAACCTTTCTTTCGGTACACTCGTCATCCTTTCAGAAACACAATGAATAATTTTATTTTATTTACGTTGTAACAATAACAACAAGTCAGTGGGTGAACACAGGGTGAGAAACGCTGGGGCACCGGACGTCGTGCGGTCCCCAGGAACAGGGAGTGGTAGAGGGTCTCAAACGGGTTCCAGTACAAGTAACACAGCCACTACGGTAGGTCGGTAGAGTAGGGGACTGCGGGGGAAGAAGACGGGAGTTAGAAAGGGTCGTAGTCCCTGAAACGGTCACTCAGTAGACAAGTGTAGTCTAGTGGTTTTAGGACCTCGAAGTCGTTGAACGAACTGGGGTTTAACGGTCATAACGATTCGTATTCGATCGTCTATTAAAATCTTTAAAACTCCTTCCGTTTGAATTAGGTAATTATCACAGAGTATCCACTTTGATCATCTCTCTTTACGGTTAAGTCATAAACTTAAAATAATAAAGTTAACTTTCCTTCTTCCCGTTCCGGCAGAGCAAACTCTTGTCCAATCTCCATGAGTCTTGTCTCTCTTATATAGAAGTAATTTATATGTTTTAGTCCCCTGAAGGATCCGGTAGGGTACCAATTCTGAAGTGAAAGGTTACGTCCTCCATGTCTAGGGTAGGGACCAGTCTCTGGACTCTAGGGTGTACGGAGTACCGGTTTTTTGGTTTGTATTACCTTCGTTATTACTTTGTTTAAGTCATTTCTGAATTTTTTACTAGGTGCAATTTTTTTTAGAAAATTTTGTATCATTACACTTTTTTATTTATATGTTTCAGTAAAAGAAGACCTTTTTATACCATCTATAAAAGACCACCTTTTTTATCATATCTGGAGACCCAGATTTATAGATCTGGGTCTCTCTCTCTAGTGTGGTAAATAAGGTCATGACCAAACAGAGTTCTGTGAACCGTCATGTCGATTCTTTCGTTTTATATTTCTTGGCAGTTTGTAAGACGTTCAGGTTTTCACTCTGTGTACAAACAAACCTACAAACAGACTTGTGATAGTTATCCTTTCAAGTCCGACTTAAGGTCCCTTAAAATTAGGTGTGTGACGTAAGAGAATCAAAAAACACTCTACCTTTGTCCTAATGTAAAAGATTCTTGGTGAAAAAATTTTCGAACTCGTGATTAGTCAATTCACACTACATCCAAACTTCAATCTCAACCACCATTCGTTAATTCACTTCATGTCGAATTGGGTACGACCACCACTCACCCAGTCACGACGACAGGACTTGAACAATTCTGGGGTCACATGATAATTATAAATAAACTGGATCTTATAACGAAACCTATCTTCAGCGACCCATCGTTTGTAGGCGTTATGAAACACCGAATTTTGTTGCGGCAAACTAGACGAGCACTAAGACACCGAGTCCTTAAACCCCGACCGAGACGACTAGTACCTAAGTGTACCCCAGAGAAGACTTCAACACGTGTCTAGACTCTACCTTAACGAGTATAACCCAACCGGTTTTTTAAACAACTCCAAAGAGATATAGTATTGAGGTCATGAAACCGGTGGAGTACGCTTCTCAACTGAGTAACCTTTTCTGAAACTACGACCCTCCCCAACCCCCGTCCTCCTCTTCCCCTGCTGGCTCCTACTCTACCGACCTACCGTAGTGACTGAGCTACCTGCACTCAGACTCACTTGAGGCCCTCAACCACTACCTGTCCCTCCGGACCGCACGACGTTAAGTACCCCAGCGTTTCTCAGTCTGTGCTGACTCGCTGACTTGACTTGACTTGACTATGGTAGAATGTCTTTTCGGGTTTACCTGAAAAACCGGTTGGGTCACATAATTTACCTGAAGGAACCACCGAGTCACCATTTCTTAGATGGACGGTTATGCCCTCTGCACCCAAACTAGGGACCGAGTCCTTTTAGGTGACCTCTTTCTTTATCGTTGAGTGCGAGTATTAGAACTCACTGTACCCCGTTCCACCTCTTACCGTTAAGAACTCTTATGAGTGACATTATAAGAACGGACCCTTTAGGGTACCTGTCTCCTCGGACCACCCGATGTCAGGTATCCCAGTGTTTCTCAACCTACACTGACTCGATAATTCATCGTTGTCTACTGTGAGCCGCCCAAACCGATCTTCCGACCTTGGGAGCCGAGGAAGAGAAAGAGAGACACGTCGGTGCAACCTGAAGAAAAGTACCACGAATCTAGGAGTGTCATTTATAGACGGTACCTGTTTCCGAGTTTAGAGAATTCCCGGTTTGATTCTTCGGTGCCTCATAGTGAAGACGGCTCTAGAGGACCAGTTTCGGTCAGGGTTCAGGGGGCACTACTGTCCCTCCCCCGACCCGGTTCCTCGTAGCGTCCTCTCGAAACCTTACCCTCCACGAGACCGTCGATGGGAACCTTTGTATGCATAAATCCGACACTATCCTATTATAAAGTGGTGGAGTGTAAAGAAAAGACTCTGCCTTGGAGATCAGAGTGACCACCGTCTTCTCACTGCGTCTGTTTTTACCCTAACGGTAAGAGAGGGAACGGGGTGCAGTGGACATCTTTTCTAGGTCCGGGAACTGTGACGAGCGGCCAGGGGACGGACGGAGAGGTCAGAGGGAGAGGGTTCCCGGACTCGTGGTGGAAAAGGAAGGTACGGAGAACCAATCGCATCGAGGCACCCCCTGGTGTGCGATCTCTACGGGAAGACGGGGAGCGTAGGAGTGAGCCGGCTGGGGAGTCTGTAGTGGTGGAGACGCTTCCGCGGGGGTGGGGGACGAGATTAATTTTGTAGGAAAGGGGGCACTCACTCGCGGGGCCGAAGGACATGGCCTTCGGTGGAGCCGTCATTGTTGTGGGGGAGGTGGGGCTGGTGTGACACTCGAGGAACTCCCGTCCCTAGGTCCAGAGAGAGAGGTCAGATCGGGACCCGAGCAGGGGGTGAGTCGTCCACGAGTCATGTATCGATCCTGTAACCACACTAGAGGTGTGACCCATCTCGTCCCCCCACGGACCTCCCTTCTGGTCTTTTGGGGTTTGTCCTTCTTCCGCCCACACTACTCCTCCTCCAGCCTCGACACTTTCATTCGGCACACTGCCTCGGTTTCCCCACCTGCGTCTTGATGGTGGCACGTCCCTCTCTCCCTCCTGTCCGGTCTGTGTGTCTCGCACTCTGCGCTCGAATCGTCGACTTTGTCTTCCCAGTCGATCTCGAGTCACAGTGCTAATTCTTCCTTCGCCGTCCCTCCTTCGACCGAAGTCTGGACCGGCACACGTAAGTGCCTCTATGTCCTCGTCGTGGGGTATTCCCGTAGGGTCTGGACGGTACTTTTCCGCCCCGTGGGCCTACGGTTTGTCATGTCTTGGAGTCGGGAGGAGGCGCGTGGAAGAGGTGTCCACTGACGGACCGGTTCTCCCGTCCCCTCTTCAACCCGTTTCGTCACTACTCGGCCACGAATGAAGTGAACCCACGGACAATTCACTGATCGAGCGGAGGGGTCGGTGTGACTGACGTATTGGACTTTCACTTTGACTCCTGACAACGTGAACTCCGACCACTGCTCGAAGTCCCCTTCACCACACTGAGCCCCCTCCCTCGCCCTTCCGGGTGGAACTTGCTCGTCTCGACGAAAAACTGTTTTGTTGAGATTTCCTTCATTAGTAACACTCTTTTACAAAAGACGATTCACCACCTTCTTCGTTTGTACTAGCAGTAAGGAAACTGACAACTTACCTATTTGAGTTCTGATTATCAATGTTGATTGAACCTAGCTCGAAAAAGACGTAGGTCCATGACGAGACTAGTCGAATGTAGACAATTGGATGAACTCACCCAGCAGAATAACAGGGGTAAAACGTCTACTCCTTTCTCAATTTGTCGAACAAGTTTCATTGTCTCGATGATTTGCCATCTCGAGTCTAAACTTGGGCCCGTCGAACTACGACATTAGACACAGGGACTACGAGGTGAACCGAATCGGACTCAATCCGTTATATGACATAGATGACTGAATAACAAAATTTTTTTATAATGGCCTGTCATCACAATTAAGATTCTTTACTCAATGCTCTGAAGGAAGGGAGGAATATAGTCAATACCAAACCCCGTGTAAAATTTTACCGTTTCATATAGTAGACACCCGTGTGTATGTGTGTGAACATATACGACTGATGACATTGAACGTTTCTCGACAAGTCTTCTTTCACACAAATTAATTTTTACTCACTCTTTACGTCGGTCTAATTAGAGGAAACCATTATTGAAACTTCAAACTTTAAACTGAAACATTCCGTTAAGACCTTTACTCTCCCTACTATATAAAAATACGACACTCTGTATAAATATAACAAAGAGTTATATACGGACTCCATTGACATTAGACGAAAATTCAGTCATACAAACACATAGATACTTTAGTGACCATTCTAAGTTTAACAAAGACTAGGGAAAATACAGACAATAAATAACTAACAACAATAAACTGTTCAAGACTTCGGGTTCTAAGGTCTTTCAAGTTTCGCTATAGGAATAAGTTCTTTTGTGAACAAAACGGTTATAAAAGGTTTCTTATTAATAAAAATTTAGAGTTTCGAGACATGAAATAATAAAAAGACGAACCGAACGTTTTATTGTTGATCTTTATAGTATCCACAAAGTATAAACTCGTTTACCTATCAAAAGTCTCCACCTTATATTTACAATCAGGACTTTTGCTTATTTGTCTTTTTTAACATTATTGGTGACTCTACGTCTTACGGGTACTACGTAACAGAAGCCCCGTCTTTGTCTCGCATGGAGACGAAAGACCCCGAAGACAAAATCGGAATAGAAAGACTGGGAATACCTGGGAATACGAAGACTGGGACACGTTGGGAGGACCCGGTCGTGAACCTCTAAATACCCAAACGGGTATCTCCCTTCCTCCTCAGACACTTGTCATGTCTCCCTAAACAAAAAGGAACCTCATCTGTAAGACCGTTTAGTTTCCCACCGACAGAAACCTGACGAGGAAGGGTGGACTAGAGTTTTATGGGAGGTCACTGGTGGACTTTCAGGAGTAAAGAAGGGCCATGGTCTTAAGACGGTCGATCTTTAAATTCTGTTTGTCTAGGAGACTTTTTACGTTCATCGTGAGTCTAGTGGAAGTGTGCAATCTCACCGAATTAGTCATCGAATCTCTTTTACCCTTGAAAATACTGAACCTTGTTCGTCCCTTAATAAGTCAGGTGTCTATCATTAACTAGGTCGGGAAGTAACTAGTAACAGTCACTACCTCCACCACAACCCTTATGTCCCCTCTTTTCTCTCGGCTTCAGGATTGGGAGTACTTCCTCTTTCCGTAATTTTTAGTTTGTTTTTTGTCATTCATTCTAGTAGATCGAGTGCTGTCACGACACTTCAATGTCATTTTTCTTACTTCTTAATCTTTAAAGACCTTGGACCGGACAAGAATCTAATGATTCACGAACGAAAGATACGTCACCCTCCCTCTCCTTTTTATAGACGATACACGAGTGACGGTATTTTAGTACCCATTCGCATACTGTGTCATTAGGGTGATGACCCGTACACGGGACTCTTTTGGTGTTGCCTTTCTCCGTGTACATGGGGTCACAGGTGACGTCGAGACAAATGTCATCGACCCTGTGCCTTTGTCGGATCTACAGGTAGCTGTCTACTTACCTATGTCCTTAACACCACGTGCATATGTCACCTGACAATGAGTCGGTCTGCTTACCTATGTCTTTAACACCACGTATATATGTTACCTGACAATGAGTCGAAATTTTTTCTTGTGTAAACTCAGGCAGGATTACTCCGTTTATTTGGATCTCGGATACCAGGTTTCACTTCACTCAGTCTTTCTCTTCCTGTTTATAACACACAATCGCGTACACACACGTCCCGTCGTCACCTCTACGTCTGTCTCTCTCGTCTGACCGTCTCTGTCACATCCTCCCTCTCCCACCCTGCTTAACTCTCTCATCGCACCTTTGTCTCGATCGGCCACCCTTAACCGACACGCTGGGTCCCTCGAGTCGGGTCACGGCACACTGTTGGATCTCCCGACCCTCTACCCTCCCTCCAAGTCCTCGCCCCCTGTATCCATAAAGACACCGACGAAGTACACCTCCATACCGTCTTTGGTCGTGTTATAACGTTTCGTTAATAGAAGGTTATTTTTTAATGGTTTTTTTTTGTGGGTACCCATATTTCTTTTCCTTCCACGTCTGTCCAGTCGTCACTGTGTCTTTTCAGGACAAGACAGGAGGGGACCCAGGTTCACTACGTATTGGGAATAAAAGAGACAAGCAGGTACTCCGGACGGGACTGAGGAAACAGTGGTGACCCAAAAAACAAAAAAAAAAGAATTCGACCATGTACGGACCCTGAATCCAACAGTAATGAATAAACAATAGATTTATCTATATACCTAAGACTGATAGTACTAAGGCTAATCACTTCTCCCGGAGATGGAAAGGTTTTGTAGGTCTTGAAAAATTACGGAGAACGACGACGAAATCGTGTGTCCGTTTACTCATCTTCCTTTGGTTTCCCGACAGATTAATGAAGGGTGGGAACGTCGGGTTCGGGGGTTAGACAGTGAAGGAAAGAAATAAAATTGTAGGTGTATAACCTCCCTCGTACGAAGTAACACGGACTCTTTCGTGCGCGCACACACACACACACACACACACACACACACACACACACACAATCCACGAGTCATCACAGACTGAGAAACACTGGGGTACCTGACATCGGACGGTCCGAGGAGACAGGTACCTTAAAAGGTCCACTCTTATGACCTCACCCATGTACGGAAAGAGGTCCTCTAGAAGGACTGGGTTCCTAGCTTAGGTCCAGAGGACGTAACGTCCGTCTAAGAAATGGCAGACTCGGTGGTCCCTACGGGACTCTTACGTGAACCATGACAGATTAAACGACCTTTTCTTTATGGTGATCAGTGAAACCTTTATCAGACAGAGGAAAACAAAGGGGATTCCTATTTATGTGAATCGTAAAGGACTAGAATTATTATAACTCTATTTTTATCACTTCATGTCTTAAAATCGTTCCTGTCTACAAAAAGAGAAATCTAAGAAGTAAAAAATTTAAATAAAAATTAAAATTAACCTCCTATTCACGGAATGTTACAATGCAATCGAAGACGACACGTTGTCAAACTTAGGCGACGTTCATATGTATCTAGGGGAGGGCTGGGAGGAGGCTGGATGGAGGCTGGGAGTGGTAGGAGGGTAGGATGGGGCAATCCAGTAGTGTCTCGTAGCTCGACTCGCTGGACACAATATGCTGTCAAGGGGTGATCGATAGATAAAATGTGTACCATCACATATGTACAATTACCACGAGAGAGTTAGGCAGGGAGGAAGAGGAAGGGGACGATACAGGTGTTTAGACAAGACATATAGATCTGGGAAGGAAAATTTCCGGTCCTTTGACCCCGAATCTACTCTATAAGTCCCATAGTGTCGACCAACCACCACCCTCAGCTCTTTCATCTTCAAAAGCACTGAAGGTGACGAATTAAGACCGACGTCTCCTCGGAATTATTTATGGTCACCAGAGGGTGAGGTTGGAGTTTTTAACTTGTAGTTGGATATTTTAGAATAAAAAGAGGACTTTGATTTACTGGTATGTTTACTTTACCTGTACCAGGTTCTTTACTAGGAGAAGGTCGTTCGTCCCCAAGGGGATTCTTAAAGACGAGGGTCCCCGAGAGACCTCAGTTGGGTAGTGGAAAGAAACAGGTTTTGCGAAAGAGTACGGTATGTGGGCACTGTGAACGAACGATTTAGTAGTCGAATTAAATAAATGGGGTAAAGAAAATAGAGTCAAAAGACCAACATAAAATAGATTCAATAGAAATGAAATCAACTCAATTTCGACACCAAAACGTTTAATTTAGTCAACACCCAAAGACGTATATAGAGGAGAGTCACAAATGATTCGAAAAAAAAAAAAGAATTGATTGTAATATCCAAGACAAAAGTAGAATGATCAACACACTCCCTTCTAAACAAAACGAATTCAAAGAGACTCTGTTTTGATAAATCTCCTTGTGTAAAATTCTTTGGTTTTATNTTAGTCAACACCCAAAGACGTATATAGAGGAGAGTCACAAATGATTCGAAAAAAAAAAAGAATTGATTGTAATATCCAAGACAAAAGTAGAATGATCAACACACTCCCTTCTAAACAAAACGAATTCAAAGAGACTCTGTTTTGATAAATCTCCTTGTGTAAAATTCTTTGGTTTTATAAAAATTTACGGACCAAATTAGCTATAGAAATCGGTTTCAAGTCAAAGGAAGTTCAAACCTTCAAACAGGTATTACTTCTTTAACACACCAAAAACTCAGACCCGAAGTATGGCATCCGTCTCTCTTCAAAATGCAAAAAGTTGTAACTTCTCTAAAACCTTTCCGTCGAAAATACCGATTCCACTTCCTACTTATCTGACGTACGTTTCTGTTCCTCCGACCATGATTAATCCTTGGACGACATTACTAGATCCCTTTTCCAGACTTCAACAGTTCGATTTCCTAACCTCCCTCTTTCTTTCTTTCTTTCTTTCTTTCTTTCTTTCTCTTCAGGGAGTCAACACAGACTGAGAAACACCGGGGTACCTGATATCGGATGGTACGAGGAGGGAGGCACCCTAAAAGGTCCGATCTCATGACCTCACCCAACAGCAAAGGAAGAGGTCTCCTAGAAGGACTGGGTCCCTAGCTTGGATCCAGAGGGTGTAACATCCGTCTGCGAAATGCCAGACTCGGTGGTCCCTTCAGTTTTCCTAACCTCTTATCCTAGTTTATGTTTTCTTTGTTACCCTATTTTGACCACCCAGAACAACGTGTCAACCTACATTCTCCGTTTTTCGTTCCTCATGAGTGTCGACTAAGGTTATAAAGATCGAACCTTCTCAGTCACCTACCATTAAGGTAACTCGTCCCGTCCTCTCTCGTCTCCCCGTACTCGTAACTTCTTTTCCGTCTTGGGCATAAACAAGACCGACACGAACTCGTTCTGCGCACCTCGCTAGGTCGTACATCGACTTTGATATCCTGATTTCCGCGCGTTCACATCAAGTTCTTCTTACAGAAAAACTTCAATAGTGATTCATCTCCTAGTGACTCCGGTGGTTACACCCACACTAATCGGTCTTTCCTGAGTTCAACTTTGGACCTACACAAAGTCTTCAAATCCATTTCTTTCGACTTGATTCTCATCGACTTTCTCACTGGTTTCTCTACTTTCCCGTCCGTCTCCCCCTTCGTGACAGTCGTCGCGACACATCACACCTCCTTCTTCTAATTCTTACTCGGCGACCTAGACCTTTAACCGCAGTAGCCACGGGAACCCCTCTCGGCCCAGTCGTCTCGCCACCCATGTCTCCTGTCTCCCTTTCCCATCTCTTCGACGGACCACCACCCTTCCCTGCGAACGACGACCCCCTCCCGTCTGCGTCGGTGTAGACGTCTTCGGTTCAGTGTCCGACAGTCCCTACCCCTTATGCTCGCGTAAACACTCAGTCAACACCAACAAGTCAGTGAGTCGGAACAGGCTTAGAAACACTGGGGCACCTGACGTCGTACGGTTCGAAGGGAGGTGACAGAGACTCCTCAAACGAGTTTGAGTACAGGTAACTCAGCTACTACGATAGGTTGGTAGAGGAGGAGACAGCGAGGACCCAACCTCTCCCCCACTCTAGTGTTCCTACCACCCTCAACCCCCCCAGTTCCTCTTCTTCTCAAAGGTCCCTACACCGGGACCTTACACTAGTATGTATCCCGTGTCGACCCCCTCTTGTCCACCTCTTCTCCATTCAACCTGGTCTCCCTTCCTTCAACTTGTTCAAATACGGAACTCCGAAGGTAGAAGAGCACTTTATCAAAGTAGACGACTTCCACCTCTTCTGTCTCAATACCAAAATCTCTTATTCCTCTTTTCCACACACTGTCGGACGAATCGTTTGCTTTCCTTTACCTGGTCCTTACTTTAAAACACTTTTATAGCAATCACTTAAGTCATTATTTACGAATCTAATGAACAACGAAAAATAATACGATTTTCGTGTGTGTCGAATTAAAAGTGGTAAAGTTGGTAAAAATCCACATCTCAATCACCGTAGGTAATCGACATAGTACAATATGTCGGTAGTGCGGTCTTGAAAGACTAGTGGGGTTCGTCTCTAAGACCTGTTTTAAAGAGGGGAATCGGTGACCATTAGTGGTGGGATGGAAGACAGAGACGTAAACGAACAAAATAGATAAAGTATAATAAACAACAAAATTTCGTATTAGGCATTTTATTCTTTCTTGTCCTTCCATTATTAAGATTGACATTACAAGGTAACTACCTCCAGGCAGAATTTGGTAAGAGACAAAAATTTTCGGTGAATATTTCGTACTTACAATATTTCTACCATATGACGCAATAGGAATTTCATTGAGTGTAAATGAACCCTTGGGGTATTTAAGATGAAACTACTAAAAAAAAACTGTACATGTTTGGACCTGTGACGTCAAAACACGTACAGTTTTCGTTATATAAAAAGAGGGTAGATTTACTATCGTATCTTAACGACAAACCATTTATAAAAAGACAAATCGTTAGACAAAGTCTCCTAACGAAATAAGTAGACTTAACTACAAAAGACGTGATCCTCAAGGATTTTTATCGATTATATACGTAGTGAATCTGTTTACTCTCCAAAAAGATGATTCTATACGTTTATTTATTGGTGGGACGAAATATACAGTCAATCTCCACTGTCCTTGACTAAAAGTGAAGAGTTCTTCGCCGAGTTCATTTGGTACTATCGAAACCTCATTCAATAAAAATTACCTTTATTAGAAAGAAGGGTCATTTAAACTTACACTACGCAATCTTCTTTACGGAATATGCCGTCAGTAGAAGGTCGTTTTCAACTGTTTTAGGGTCCACAAGGAGAGGGGTATCGTCGTGTGTCACCTACACCGGTATCGTCCGAGGAAGATTTAAATCCCGAGAGTTCCCTTCACCGTAGTCGGTGTCGTAAAGGGGTCCGGGACTTCGATCGGTGACGGAGATTTATAACGACTGGTCCGATAGTTTTCCCCTTGATAAAAGTATAGTAAACGGATGGGGGTAGAGTGGAGGAGAGTAGGTTAGGGTCGTAGGAAAGTAAGGACCGAGTCTCGGAGTGAAGAGAGGATTTCGACGACCACACCTGAAAAAGGAGAAGTCTTTAACACCACCACCACAAAACGTCACCGTTTCAGTACAGACTGAGAAACGTTGGGGTACCTGACGTCGTGTGGTCCGAAGGGACAGGAAGTGGTAGAGGACCTTAAACGAGTTTGAGTACAGGCAACACCTCTTCCGTTACCGTGGGGTGAGGTCATGAGAACGGACCTTTTAGGGTACCTGTCTCCTCGGACCATCCGACTTCAGGTACCCCAGAGATTCTTAGCCTGTACTGACTCGCTGAATGAAAGTGAAAAGTAAAAGTACGTAACCTCTTCCTTTACCGTTGGGTGAGGTCACAAGAACGGACCTCTTAGGGTCCCTACCCCCTCGGACTACCCGACTGCAGACACCTCAACGTGTTTCAGCCTGTGCTGACTTCGCTGAATCGTCGTCGTTGTCGTACAGACAACTCAACCACTACGGCAATTGGTAGAGTAGGAGACAGTGGGGGAAGAGGAGGACGGGGGTCAGAAAGGGTCGTAGTCCTAGAAAGGATTACCTAATCGAGAAGTGTAGTCCGAATGACCGAAAACAACGAAATACACATTTAGTGTATAGGGTCCGCGTGACAGTAGGAAAACTTCAATTACACAAAATTAGGTATCTTAGTACTTACTAGTGGTAAAATGTCTACTCCTGAAACCGACGTTCCTCTATTTCGTTGAACCGGACTCCAGTGTGTCGACGTAAGTTGTTGTCTACCAACTTAACCCACAACTTCTCTGCTCTCACTTTATCCACACAAAGAAGGGATCTTAATGAACTTCCTCGAGACGGTCTCAAACAGAAACTCCGACACCAAAAACGATTAAGATAGAGATTGTCTGTAGACAAACAAGACCTCCCGAAAGAGGTCTATATCCTATGTCAAGGTATGATAATCAATAGAGAGTCTAAAATTTTTTTAATAGTAGTGTAAAGGACGGAGGGTCTGTATTAGAACCAATTTCAAAATCCACGACCTTTGATCACTGTGTAAATATCTAACATGTAAACTCTCTCGTTAAACTGTTGTTGATATGACATCAGCTTCTACGACGACGACGACGACGATTCAGCGAAGTCAACACAGGCTGAGAAACGCTGGGGTATCTGTCGTCGGGTAGTCCGAGGGGGTAGGAACCCTAAGAGGTCCGTTCTTGTGACCTCACCCAACGGTAAGGGAAGAGGTTACGTACTTTCACTTTTCGCTTTCATTCAGCGAGTCAGTACAGGTTGAGAATCACTGGGGTACCTGACATCGGGTGGTCCGAGGAGGCAGGTACCCTAAAAGGTCCGTTCTCAGCTTCTACACATATGTGGTTTTACGCCACCAAGACGATGAAACACGTATAAAACATCTTTGGACACCGTTTCGTCTATAGACGTTCTTACAAGTGTTGTTATACTAATTCTTTTAATTTTTTTTTAACTTGTAACCGTCTTCTTATCTATTTTTTCTAACGTCATATAAATAAAGTCACTTTAAGATTCCTCGTCACTAAAAGTTCACACCAGGTCTCTAGGAATCTCTAGGACGACTGAATAAAGTCCCATAAAGGTCTAGTTTTGAGTAAAGTGTCGTGCTGATTCTGGAAAAAGTGGAAAAGAGAGAGTAAGACATACCACCTCAAAAGGTCTCCGGTACACAATACTATCGTTGTCTGACTTACGTCTTTATTCTTATTCTTCGGTCGAGAGAAGATAATTCGGTCTGTACTTCCTCTAAATGTTTTCACATTTTGTCTTGGTAAAAAGAGTAACGGAAAACACAACTTTTTCATTCTAATAAATTAGTATTTTGTACAAGAATACAATTGAAATATATTACCCAAAATAACAAAATTTAACAACAAGAAGTAACAAGTCAACAGTCCAGTACAGACTGAGAAACGTTGGGGCGGGGGGGCGGGGCCTGACGTCGTGTGGTATGAAGGGGTAGGAAGTGATAGAGGGACTCAAACGGGTTTGAGTACAGGTAACTTAGTCACTACGGTAGGTTGGTAGAATAGGAGACAGCAGGGGAAGAGGACGGAAGTTAGAAAGGGTCGTAGTCCCAGAAAAGGTTGCTCACCCGAGAACCGTAGTCTACCGGTCTCATAGTCTCGAAGTCGAAGTCGTAGTCAGGAAGGTCACTTATAAGTTCCAACTAAAGGAGATCCTAACTAACCAAACTAGAGGAACGACCGGTTCCCTGAGAGTTCTCAGTAGAGGTCGTGGTGTTAACCTTTCGTAGTTAAGAAACCACGAGTCGGAAGAAATACCAGGTTGAGAGTGTAAGTATGTACTGATGACCTTTTTGGTATCGAAACTGATCTGTCTGGAAACAGTCGTTTCACTGTTTCCAGAGACGAAAATTTATGTGATAGATCCAAACAGTATCGAAAAGAAGGGTCCTCGTTCACAGAAAATTAAAGTTCCGATGTCAGTGACAGGTTTCACTAAAACCTTCGGTTCTTTTATTTTAGACAGTGACAAGGGTAACAAAGGGGTAGATAAACGGTACATCACTACCCTGATCTACGGTACTAGAAGTAAAAAACTTACAACTCAAAATTCGGTCGAAAAAGTAAGAGGAGAAAGTGAAAGTAGTTCTCCGAGAAATCAAGGAGAAGTGAAAGACGATAACTTCACCATAGTAGACGTATAGACTCCAACAACTATAAAGAGGGTCGTCAGACCTAAGGTCGAACACAAAGTTGGTGGGGCCGTAAAGTGTACTACATGGGACGTATATTCAATTTATTCGTCCCACTGTTATATGTCGGAACTACATGAGGGAAAGTTAAAACTTGGACAACAAAGTACAGGTCAAGATTAACGACGAAGAACAGGACGTATGTCTAAAGAGTCCTCCGTCTATTCCACTAGACCATGAGGGTAGAGAACTTCTTAAAAGGGGTCAAACAACACTAGGTGTGTCAGTTTACGAAATCGTATCAGTTACTTCGTCTTCATCTAAAAAAAAAAAATTAAGGGAACGAAAAAGACACTAGGTTGTCTACAACCGTTAAACTAGAGACCAAGGAGACGGAAAAGATTTAGGTCGAACATGTAGACTTTTAAGAACCAAGTACATAACGATTTCGGATTGAACTTCCTAAAACTCGGATTAAAATGATCACACACTTTACTCAAGTTAACATACCATTAAATTTGTAACTATCTGTAACGGAAAGAAATCCTAATCTTACTTTTAACTGGAAAAGGTCAGAACACCGGTGACGACTAAAAAAAGTCGTAACAAAAGACTATACCGTTTATAACTAATTGACTTAGGTGAATTTGGTTTCGAGAAGTCATCGGAGTCATTAAAAAAAATTTTACATTTCCTTAGGATTCTGGTTTTTCAAACTCTTGGTGTCGATATCTCACTTATTTTACTTATAAACTCTAATGTACATGGTTCTTTTTACTTAGAGTGTTTATATTTACCTCAACGTCTTCTTACATTTATTGACAAATATATAACCCAAAATTTCAGTCAATTTGTCAGTACCTTAATTTTCTGCGAATGAGGAATCTTCCTTTCAATACTGGTTGGATCTATCGTATAATTTTTCGTTTCTGTAATGAAACGGTTGTTTCCAGACAGAGCAGTTCCGATACCAAAAAGGTCACCAGTACATACCTACACTCTCAACCTGATACTTCTTTCGACTCGTGACTTCTTAACTACAAAAACTTGACACCACAACCTCTTCTGAGAACTCTCAGGGAACCTGACGCTCCTCTAGGTTGGTCAGGTAAGATTTCCTCTAGTCGGGACCCTAAAGAAACCTTCCTCACTACGACTTCGACTTTGAGGTCATGAAACCGGTGGAGTACACTTCTCAACTGAGTAACCTTTTCTGAAACTACGACCCTCCCTAGCCCCCGTCCTCCTCTTCCCCTGCTGTCTCCTCCTTTACCGACCTACCGTAGTGACTGAACTACCTGTACTCAAACTCATTTGAGATCCTCAACCACTACCTGTCCCTCCGGAACGTACGACGTTAAGTACCCCAGCGCTTCTCAACCTGTACTGACTCGTTGACTCGACTTGACTTGACTTTATCCGTTATCATCTTATCTTTATCTATATATTTATAAATAATGTACATATTTTTACTTCCCTTATTCTTTGAGACCGTAGACCTATCATCAAGAGAACCACTCTCATACTTTCCCTTAAGTCAGTCCTCTTCCTATAACCTTCGAAGTTTATATAACCAATCCAAAAGACAAAATCCAACCTAACATCCATAACCCATAAGTAGTTCAATAAAAAATATAAAACATGTGGACTTTACAAAATATCATGTTAAAATTTTGATTATCGATATATGTTGTGTTGTTGTTGTTTTTTGTCTCAGGTTGAATTTTTTAGTTGTTTCCTGTACTCATCGGTAAAAGGTTTCTACTATATGTTTACTGGTTCTACACATACCTTTCTATGAGTTATAGTGACGTTTAATTATGGTGTTACTCTATAGTGGAGTGTGGGTAATCCTACCGATCAAACTTTTTAGGTTGTTCAAAACCACTCCTACATCTCTTTAATCTTGGGAACATGAGACAACAACTCTGACAACTTACCGTGTCGGTGATACCTTTTTTTATACTGTCCAGGAGTTTTGTTAATTCTGATCTTAATGTCACATTAGATTATCAGTGGGAACACCCATAAGTAAGTTTTCTTAACTTTCGTCGTAGAATTCTTCTATAAACGAGTGGCTTCAAGTATCGTCGTAATAAACGTTATAGGTTGTCCACCTTTGTTGACAAAGGTAAGTAGTACGTTGACTGTCCACTTTCCTACTTGTACTACACTGTACATGTTACTCATAATAACCCGGAATTTTTCTTTCCTTTATGAAGTTATTTTTTCCTTCCCATAAGACTGTACCCCAACTTATTATGAGATTGAAAAAATCCGAAGTTGAAAGAGAAGACATTTTACCCTAGTCATCGGGTAAGAAGTTTCCAACTACACGCCTAAATTACTCTTGTCCTTCTTACTACCGGTCACGGATCGTGTCTCGAAACCGGGAGTGTATTAGTAAAGGAAGAGAAGGGAAAGATTTAATATTTACAGTACTCCTGGTCCATCTTCCTTATGTGAAGAGAGTAAAGGGATCAAGGAACACAGTGCGTAATCATTGTCGTATCAGTAATAGTAGCACAACTTGACTTAACCTCTTCGAGGACGAAGTCATTAAATCTCCAGACAAGGGTCACACCATTGTCGCTAACAGACAAAGTGAGAGAGGACGAGCAAAGGGGGTTGTTGGGGATGGTGGACCCGTAGTTATTGCACTCACTTTTTCATCGTCTGCACAGTGAGTCCTTTTGTTTCGACTAAACTATGCAATCAACCTAACCTAGAGAAAATCCATTCTCTCTTACAACTTATCAATAGACTAGTTACGTCCATAACTTCTGCTCGTCTTTCTTAGTTTAACGTTCAGTTCTGGGTCAAAGGTCAATAGAATTAAACATTAGGAGGAAACCGGACTCAGTTATTCTTAATTAGTGATCCCTCAATTAATATCACAGTGACGAACGACAATGGTCACACAAGACCAGGAACTATCTACCCGTTCAACCATGAATTCGACTGCTACACAGTAATCTCTCCGTTCGGGCACCCTCTTAAAACTCACCCCAACTAAAGCCTCCTCTGTAGACCGGTAGGTGTTAGAAAGACCTTATCTACGGTTTAGTCACGTCCTCACTTCGAATTTTGACCCTGATACTGTTAGTCAAATTGCAGAAAACGTAACTAAATGGGGGTAATAAACGAGGTTTGGAGAGAGAGACTTCGAGAGGGGTTTATCATCGAATTGTGTATTTAACAAACAGGACTCTTACAAAAAGATACTCAATTACTGAGATGGGAGTTAAATATTATCTTCATACGAGTCCCCCTTTTCAGTTTAAAAACCTTTAGACAGGAATTTTCTTAGACCGGAACAGATCTGACTCTTTCGTTGCATCTTTTACAGGTAACATAACAGAGAATTCTTTTTAATCCATTGACCATTTTCAAACACTCATAAAATGATCAGTGGACTTTATTATCTCGAAAGAGTCAGAAGACTTTCCTTTCCACAGCAGACACAGTGTCTAATCCGAAGACGTACAAACTACCCATCTTAACTTGTGTTGCCTCGAGTCCCTCTGGTTGGGGCATTAACTGACCTTTCTTTCTTTACGAAACAAATACGATTTGATTTGGGTCTCTCGTCTCATCAAACATCCTGAATGTCTGAACCCCCAGACAGACTTTTATTTCTTTTCCACTTTGTATCACAATATGTTTGTTTGTGTAAGAAGGACCCTAGAGTAGGAGTCGTCAATGAGTCCCGGAAGGGTCTCCTATCTCATCCAATCGTTAATTAATCCGCCGAAACCTCTGTCTCCTCACGGTCCACGGGACCAGCACCCACCCCGTCCATCCCCGGGTCTTCACGGAGTGTAGAAATCTAGACAGGACGTGTACAACTATTTCTGTCTATAATTGAACTATGACTGTAAAAACGACAATGGGAAAGAAGGTTTTGTATGTAACACTGAGGAAACATGAAGACTGACCTTCCTTTCATTAACATTTAATCACTTTACCATCAGCGAGTCAGTACAGGCTGAGAAACACTGAGGTACCTGACATCGGGCGGTTCGAGGAGACAGGTACGTTCTTATGGAGGTCCGTTCTTATGACCTCACCCAACGGTAAGGGAAGAGGTCCCGTAGAAGGACGAGGTCCCTAGCTTAGGCCTAGAGGGTTTGACGACCGTCTAAGAAATGGTAGACTTGGTGCTCCCTTTGGTTTCATCACTTTACAGTCTTATTTATTAAACAAAATTCGTGTAAACTAATTAACCTCCCATGCATTTTATTAAATTTATCAGTTTTTGTCCAACAGACCCCCGTGTGTGGAAATTCTTATCTGGGAGACCAACGGACCCCGTGCGTCTACGACTTAGGACCGAGGAAAAGAAAAAGTCGACGTTTAGGAGTACACTCTACAAATTGATCAAAGAAGTAGACATTGCATCTCTACTACTAAAGATAGAACGTCTCGAAGACACCCGTAAAAAAAAAAAACGTAAAGTGTATAATGAACATAAATGAATAAAAATAACCTTATATCAACAAAATGCTACAACACAAAGACGACAGATCTTTTCATTCAGTCGATATATACATGTATCTATGGAAGAAAAAACCTAAAGGAAGGGTAAATCCAGTCGTGTCTCGTGACTCATCTCAAGGGACCTGTTATGTATCCAAGAGTAATAGACAATATTATCTGCATTATTTATCAATAAATATGTATTCTAGTCATCACAAGTGTACAGTTAAGGTCAGAGGACCAAGTAGGGTGGGGAGCCGTTGACATTCAAACAAGAGCCGTGGACACTGAAACAAAGATGAAACGTTTACTCTAGTAGACATGGTAAAAAGACCTAGGGTGTATATACACAACTATCTGTTATAAACAAAAAGACAAAGACTGAAGTCAGACACACTGCCAGAGATCCAAGTAGGTGCAGAGACGTCTACCGTGGTAAAAAAGGGAAAAATACGATACCCGCAAAAAAATCCACCCATATTTCGTGACTCATCGTGTGTTAGTTATCATTGGTCAGGATTATACAGATTGAGTGTAAAGGTAACATTTTTAGACAGTGTGTGAATTGTCCAGGTAACTTCTGAATTTTATCAGAGTTATATATCGTTTGTAAAGTGGTTTTATATAAAAGGGTTCGATGTAAAGATAGAGAATGAAGGAATGTCTTAAAATTTATGTAGAGTCCAATTAGTCCCTACTTCCCATCTGACATAATTACCCCATAAACTAAATGACATCCTTCCATTTCATTATTTACCATATTAGTCGAAATGAGGGGACTCCCTTTTTACCTTTGAACGAAACTTTGTTGGACGTTTGGCACACTTTTTGCCATCGGAAGTCCCGATCTCTACTGAGGGAAAGGGTATTACCCCTCCTGACCGTACGACCAAAGGTCAGAACTGTCGACGGATGTGCTTCTGTTTGTTCGAGAGAGAGGAGATAGTCCTTCCCACGTGAACTTCGATTGATTATTCCGGGATGACGTATCGTGTCCCCTGACATGAGTCTTAGACGTTACCGGGTGTAGCCCTTTCTTAGATTCTATGTCACCCATACACACACACACCTATTGCTACGTGAAACAACATGACGACTTTGATTGCGTTATAACATTTAGTTGATGGGAGGTTATTTTCAAAGAAATTTTTTTTTTCTCAGTCCTCCCGGTGCTCACCTTTCTGGGACCGGTTCGACCAGAAGTAAGGTCGTGACCACACACAAACAGACCTCTCGTCGGCACGGCCCGTGTGCCACCTTTGGACGAGGCAATCCTCACTCAAATAAAGTAGTAGTTACTGTCACAAAATTCAAAGACCTCCACACACAAACGAAAAGAATACATTGGTGTTTTGTCGCCAATCAAAGAGAGATTATCTATTCTCACCGTCTTCGACGACAACGGGAATTGTACTACACACGTCAGAATAAGACTCTTACTTGAACCACTCAAATCAGTACCGTCTGGGTCAAGACTGAAAAAGGAGAGAGGGGAGAAGGGTCGTGACCCGACGGGGTACAGTAAAAGGAGGAGGCAAACCCCTCTCTTTCTGTCCTACCTCCCGAGTCGTCTTTCACCGTCCTTCGTGCACGGTCCGACTGTTCGGAAATTCTACGGACCCGAGGAGGACACACTGAAAAAGAAGAAAAGAAAAATTTTGGTTTGTGTCGTCCTACACACGTGTGGTTAATGACTCGTGTGTCTTTGCACCCGTGACGATATACCTTCCTTGTTGAAAGTTTCCTGTCTCGGTCTTTGACCGACGGAGGGACGGCCCACACATTTCCCGACACGAGAGGACCCCTCTTCTTGACTGAAGACTTGGGTTCTGAAAGAGTCGTGTGGTGTCTACCTTGAGACGTATCCCTTTCCTGCACAACCGTCACCCAAAGGATGATTGAAACCCTAGAAGACGTGACTCCGATTTTTTTTTTTTTTTTTTGGAATTTTTAAAAAATAAAATAACAAAAACCGTCAATGTTACTTTTTTCACACTTAAACTGAAACTTATGGAATGTAGAATACCCAATACATAAAAAGGTCGCCCTAGAATCCTTAGGGAGTCATTCGATACGGAAGTAGTGGAGGTAATAAAAATCTACTCCTTAAACTTCGTGTTTCGTCTGTTCACTGGAACATTGTAGTTTAAGAAGCTGTACTTCGATTAGAGGACTACAAAAGAAAATATTTTTTAAAACTGCACCTCAACTAAATGTTGCAATTGAAGGAGACGTTTCGTTAAGTCAATATGCATATATAATTATCCATGTACATACATATAAGAAAATTTTAATTAAATAAAATTAACCTCCTATTAATGTTATAACATTACCAAAAACGGTATATAGTTGTACTTAGTCAGTGCCCATACAAGACGTATAAGAAAAGGTAATACGAAACAGTTTCCTATAACTTATATCAAGGAACACGAGGTGTCATCCTGGAACACCAAATAGGTAGGACATATATTTCCCAACGGAGACGATTAAGGTTTGAGGGTTAGACGGGGAGGAGATGGGAGGGAACCGTTGGTGTTCAGACAAGAGACATGGACACTCGGACAAAAGCAAAGTAACTATGCAACTAGACATAGTATAAAATCTAAGGTGTATGTTCACTATAGTAAACCATAAACAGGAAGAGAAAGACTGAGTGAAGCGAATCCCACCATTCGAGAGTCAGGTAGGCACAACGACGTCTACAATAAGGTGACAAAAACTACCGACTCACTATAATGTAACACGTAAATCCGGAAGACACCACCGAGTCACCATTTCTCGAACGGTTATGTCCTCTGGGTCCAAGCTAGGGACCCAGTCCTTCTAAGGGATCTCTTCCTTTACCGTTGGGTGAGGTCACAAGAAGGGATCCCTTGGGGTACCTGTCTCCTCGGACCACCCGATACCAGGCACCCCAACGGTTTCTCAACCTGTACTGAATCACAGATTTGTTGTTGTACACACACACACATGGAAATAGGTAAGTAGAAAAAGTAGGTAAGTAGACGACCACCCGTGAAGTCGACAAAGGAATAGAACCGATAACACTTATCATGACGATACTTGTATCCCATGTACATATAAAACTTAACATCAAAGGCGACCCACATACGAGTCCCCACCCTATCGACCTAACATACCGTTGAAAGAGCGTACACAGAGATGTACGACGTTAACTTGTAGATTTTTGCCCACCCTTCGTATTGTCTGTTGGGACAACGGTTGAATGTGAGTCTGTGACGAGAACAGAATCTTACTCTCGACAATTGGGACTTCAATCTCTACGGTCCAATAACTAGGGCACCAAAGATAGTCCCCAGTCATAAGATATAACCGAACTATAAGTTATAAAAATAAAAGTGCAAAATAACGAAGGTGATTTTACGTTCATAAAACTCCTACTTCATGATACTAGGTACGAGGTACTCATAACTAACACACTTACATTACTAACTTGCCTAGTATGTCTAATATCCAATAAGGGTATTATAGTTTGTCGTCACCCATAAAGAGGTCCTACCGTCCACAGACAGACATTTACGTGACCGAAGTCGTCCCACCGTCCACGTCGATCGTTCGACCCTTCAGTAGTGTGTGAGATCCCACGACCCGAGCGTTTGTCGGGTCTCTCGGCTTAGAGACGAGGGAGTGAAATGTCCGTCTCTTCGACTCCGGGTGTCTTTCCTTCTCTAAAGGAGACTCAAATAGGGGAACTTGAAACGTGACCGGAGAAGTAAGAATCACTCTTGGGTTCTCGACCGGTGTCAATCTTGGCACCAGGGGAACGGGCCAGGTTAGAGGACCGAGACTAACTCTCAGTTCGTATACTTGTACAACTTTTCTACATCATAGAAACGACCTGGAATTTGAATTAGTAAGTCTTTACGGGAACTCAAGTTGTAAAAATATTCAAGTATATCTTTAGTTTATAAGAAATTTCTCATCCCCCTTTAGTAAACTTATACTGATAAACCCCCCTTTCTTACTTCTCTTCGACAATAAAGTGTACCTTTTCTCTTTCGAACCTCCAATAAAATTGTACATCTAGTCACATTCATCCCAGTAACTTTTCTCAGGATTGATCGTTAAAAGATTAGAAGTAAATTTTCTCTCTTTCTCCGAACATTATTTCGTCCTGTAAAAGACAACTCAACAAATTTTTTTCACCATTAGTCTTCCTGAATCGTATTTGAAGTACGGTTTGAGTGGATTAAGGTACAAATCTCTCAATCGTCCGTCCACTTTATGAGTCTTTCACTCTCTTGTAAAAATACAATTATTTTATAATTGTCCTACAGAGTATTGTGAGGACAATTTCTATACTTTTTGTTGATTGTCGTTAAGGAAAGTTTAAGTTCTTTCTCCGTGGAATTCACCGTCCAGTATGTTCAGAACACAGGATCAGTTGTCATAAACATCTTTATTTACTGGAATCACTTCTGAATCTTCTCGGTTACATATATTTAAGTCTTTTCAGTTGTAGGAGGTTCAAGATTACATACAATGAAAGTAAGTGACTACTCAGGACTTCAATATCATTTTGTTTTATTAAACCTAGTTGTCTTTCCTTTGACCCCGAGATTACTAATTTAAGTGATTATAAAGAAGGGGTCATGGTCTCCTGGTATCGAACTATGAATCGGTACAGTGAACTGATTAACTTTAATAATTTTTATTGGGTTTTCATCAAGGGAACTTCCGTCTCCTCTTCTTCCGTTGTCTCCTACTCTACCAACCTACCGTAGTGACTAATTTACCTGCACTTGAACCCGTTTGAGACCCTCTACCACTCCCTGTCCCTTCGGACCACACGACGTCAGATACCCCAGTGCTTCTCAACCTGTACTGAACCGCTGACTTAGTTGTTGTTGAATGGAAAGTTCAGCAAACCTTTATCAATTTTCAGCCGTTGAATGTTGAACTTGATCCTCTTAGACTTGGACTGAGGTTGAGTCTAAAACGTATCACCACCCCTCTCTTGACATAAAAACCTGGTACAGTTGAGTCGTTGTAGTGGTACTGTAGTGACGATTGATTCGTTCCTGTAAAGGATCGACAAAGTCACGGTGGGTCCAAAAAGTCTTTCGTCTTCCTTGGTAAAGGACACGAAAAGTTTGGGTCAGTACACTTGACATCTGTCACAACTAAAAACTTTTTAACGTACCGTACTCTCAACGCTCAGTTAAAAATAAACCTTGTTTTATTCCTGATATCGCACCCTCTGTCGTAAAGTATATCGAGACACTTTGACGAGATCTTTTCGTCCTCCTTCCAGTCATATTTACACTAAAACCACTTTCTCTTTATGTACGTTAGTTCGTATATAAAAAACGTCCAAAGACGACCAGTGTTCCTCGTCAATAGTGGTACTTCCTAAAATCACGAAAAGATCTAGACTCCTCTATGTTCTATCAGAATTTTTGAGTCGAGGACTTTTACAGATCGATAGACTTCTGTAGAGGACGATCAAAAGGCGACTCGTGTCATAGAGTAAAAACGAGAGGTAGGATGAGAAAAGTCCCTCACGACTTTTAGTCGTCGACGTTGTCGTGTACTAAATTAGGAACATCTCCACCTACAACAACACAAATCAAGGAGTCAGTACGGGTTGAGAAACGTCAGGGTACCTGACATCGAGCGGTTCGAGGAGAACGGACTTTTTAGGTAAAGTCTGTTCTTATGACCTGACCTAATGAACGGTACAGAAGGAGGTCGCCCTAACCTTGGACATAAAGGACACAACCGTCCACCTAAGAAATTGGTGACCCGGCTGTCCCTTCGGTTACCCGGTTAAACATTAACCGTTGTCCTTCGAGTTTTGAACCAAATTATAAAGGATTACCTCGTCGAGAATATTCTACAAAGAAGAGAGAGACGATTCTCCATTAAGGACAATCTGACGAAGATAGAGGTCAGTGTAGGTCGAACCGAAGGAACTAAATGGCTTTCGGGTCGTTCCTTAGTCACCTCTGTCCAACCCGATCCGAAGGACATCGGGATTTCAGTAGGTAGGGTCCCGGAGTCAGTACCGTCGGGCTCAAACCTACGACCGCACATCGTGCCACCTGGTAGTGAGATCTCTTCGTAGAGAGCGAAGTCTCTCAATCGTGATCCCACTCTGTTCCCCGCTAAGTCCGTCTTTGACTTCCGTCTCGGGTCCCCTCCGACCACCTTGACACCAGGTAGGAGAGACGAGGACCTCCGTTACACATGTAAGGAGGGGATCTCTCTACACCGTCCCTTTGGTTTGGGGGACGAAGGAGAGAAGGAAGGAGAAACGGGACTCCGGTCTACAGGACAAGATAGTGAACCGAAAATAAGGACAAGGTAGTGGTCGCTCTTTCAGGATCTACCGTCTCCTGAGTCTCCTCCTTCACGTTCCTCCCCACCGTGGCACCTGCTCCTTGGTCTTTTTCCGTGACAAGGAAGTCGGAAGGGACTGGGCTCAGACGTTTTCGTTCTTTCCATCGGAGTAACACCCCTCGTTGACTCCACGTTCATAGAAAACTCTCGGGATCTCTTCTTACCCTACTTATCATGGAAAATTATTAACACCCAGAAGTTATTTCTGGTCGACGTGTCTTGAGTCACCTTTGGGTTAAACAATAAAAAAAATTCGGTCGTGACCTAAATTTTTTTAATAAAAATTATAAGTAAAGAAACCGACGTGAACCAGATTCAACACCGTAAGCCCTAGAAATTAACACCGTGTATTTAAATCAACGTCGTCCACCGTAGACCAAGGGACTAGTCTCTAACTTGGACCCGGGGGACGTCATCCTTCCTTCCTCAGATTCGACGACCTGATGGTCTCTTCAGGGACGTTTCCCAAGAACTGTTTCCACAGTTGTATTCAGTAGGTTAAATTAAAGTCAAGTCAACGAGTCAACACAGACTGAGAAACGCTGGGGTACCTGACGTCGTACGGTCCGAAGGGACAGGAAGTGGTTGAGGGTCTCAAACGACTTTGAGGACAGGTAGCTCAGTCACTACGGTAGGTTGGTAGAGTAGGAGACAGCAGAGGAAGAGGAGGACGGAAGTCAGAAAGGGTCGTAGTCCCAGAAAAGACTTCTCAGTCAAGAAGCACAATCCGTCGGTTTCATAACCTCAAAGTCGAAATCGTAGTCAGGAAGGTTACTTATAAGTCCTGACTAAAGGAAATCTTACCTGACCAATCTAGAGGAACGTCAGGTTCCCTGAGAGTTCTCAGAAGAGGTTGTTCAAGTTTTCGTAGTTAAGAAACCACGAGTCGAAAGAATTGAGAGTGTAGATATGTACTGATGACCTTTTTGGTATCGAAACTAATCTACCTGGAAACAACCGTTTCATTACAGAGACGAAAAATTATACGACAGATCCAACCAGTATTGAAAAGAAGGTTCCTAGTTCGAAGAAAATTAAAGTACCGACGTCAGTGGTAGACGTCACTAAAACCTCGGGGTTTTTTCATTTCAGACAGTGACAAAGGTAACAAAGGGGTAGATAAACTGTACTTTACTACCCTGGTCTACGGTACTAGAAGCAAAAGACTTACAACTCGAAATTCGGTTGAAAAAGTGAAACTAGTTCTCCGAAAAATCAAGGAGAGGTGAAAGACGGTATTCCCACCACAGTCGACGTATAGACTCCAATGACTATAAAGAGGATCGTTAGAACTAAGGTCGTACACGAAGTAGGTCGGGTGGAAATCGTACTACATGAGACGTATCTTCAATTTATTCGTCCCACTGTTATATGTCGGAACTGTCCAAGGAAAGGACTAAACCTTAGTCAGATAACAAGGTACAGGTCAAGATTGACAAAGAAGAACTGGACGTATTTCTAAAGAGTTCTCCGTCTAGTCCACCAGACCATAAGGGTAGAGAAAGTCTTAAAAGGTATCAAACACCATTAGGTGTGTCAGTTGCCGAAACCGTATCAGTTCTTTCGTCTTTATCTACAAAAAGACCTTGAGAGAAAAAATTACTAGGTTGCCTACAACCGTTAAACTAGAGACCAAGGAGACGGAAAAGATTTAGGTGGAACTTGTACACCTTCAAGTACCAAGTACATGACAACTTCCGACCGAATCTCTTAAAACTGGCAATGAAACGATCACACACTCGACTCACGTTAACACGTCATGGAACTTGTAAGAAACCGTAACGGAAAGAAACCCTAACCTTACTTTTGACTGGAAAAGGTCAGGACACCGGCGACGACTCAAAAGGTTTAAACGACCGTATAACTCACTTCGTGAAAGTGTCGTAGTAGTAAATCCTAAAATTTATCGAGGTGACCTTAAGGTAGTGGAGGTGATCGAAACAAGTATCACTACAAAAGATTCTGGGTGAACTGAAGTGTAAGGTTCTACAGACCGAGATCCACTCACTAGTGTGGTAGCACTAATAGACCCAGTACTTCTAGAAAAAACATGTCAAGAAGAGACATAAGAACGGTGGAGAAGAATTATAGAAGACGAAGACAATCCAGGTATGGTAAAGACAGGAAATAGCTCGGGTAGAAACGTACGTTACAAGGGAATCATAGAGATTAAAAGAACTTCTCTAGAGAATAGAAAGGGTAAGATAACAAAAGGAGATAAAGAAACGCAATTAGTGACTCCTTCCGAAAGAATAGAGAGGAACGATAAGAAACCTTGAGACGTAAGTTTACCTAAATAGAAAGGAAAAGAGGAAACGGAAATCGAAGAGAAGAAGGGAGTCGATAAACATTCCGGAGGAGTCTGTTGGTAAACCGGAGAACATAAAGAAAAAGAACGTCTACCAGAACTAGGGACGGAGGATATGTTACAATACTTGGAGACAGGTATCAAGAAGTCCGTGAGATAGTCTAGATTAGGGAAGTTACACAGTGAAGGTGACATATTAGTATTCCCTAAACTAAATCCAGTATGGACTTACCAGATCACCAAAAGAGAAAGAAGTTACATTCAGACTTAAACCGTCATTCCTCAAGTACTAGACTCGGTGTCAGTCGAGGGTCAGAACAAAAATGACCGACATATCTCGAAGAGGTAGAAACCGACGTTTCTTATATTAGTCAGACCAAAGTCATAACTGGTAAACCACTACAGGTACACATCTCAGAAGAGAACACAACAACCTTCTTCCACAAACGATACTGGTCACACAAGAGAACCGTTTGGAGACAATCGGAAACGGGACGAAGTAAAACATAACGTTCCGGTTTAAACGGACAATGAGGTTCATAGAGAACTGAAGGATGAAAACGTAAGGTCAGGGGACATTACTTTTCCTGTAGAAAAAGCCCACAATCAAGATCTTCCAGAACATCCAAAAGTATCTTGGCAAGTTGACGTCGAAGAAGTCGTAATGACCAACCCCGTATCTGAACCTAATGGTACTATAATTTACCAAACGGAACCTTTGTTTGTCTCTAGTAAGACAGTAAAAACTCTAACGTGGGTTCTTGACGTAAACTGTAAGTCAAGTCAAGTCAACGAGTCAATACAGTCTGAGAAACACTGGGGTACCTAACGTCGTACGGTCCGAAGGGACAGGAAGTGGTTGAGGGCCTCAAACGACTTTGAGGACAGGTAACTCAGTCACTACGGTAGGTTAGTAGAGTAGGAGACAATAGGGGAAGAGGAGGCGGAAGTTAGAAAGGGTCGTAGTCCCAGAAAAGGTTACTCAGTCGAGAAGCGTAGTCTACCGGTTTCATAACCTCAAAGTCGAAGTTGTAGTCAGCAGGGTTACTTGTAAGTCCAGACTAGAGGAAATCCTACCTGACCAACCTAGAGGAACGTCAGGTTCCCTGAGAGTTCTCAGAAGAGGTTAAGGTGTAAAGTTTTCGTAGTTAAGAAGTCGTGAGTCGAAAGAAATGTTGAGAATGTAGGTATGTGCTGGTGAGTATTTTGGTATCGGAACTGATCTACCTGGAAACAACTGTTTCATTACAGAGATGAAAAATTATACGATAGATTCAACCAGTATTGAAAAGAAGGTTCCTCTTCGTAGAAAAAATAAAGTACCGACGTCAGTGGTAGACGTCACTAAAACCTCGGGGGTTTTATTTCAGACGGTGATAAAGATGACAAAGGGGTAGATAAACGGTACTTTACTACCCTGGCCTACGGTACTAGAAACAAAAGACTTACAACTCGAAATTCGGTTGAAAAAGTGAGGGGAGAAAATGAAAGTAGTTCTCTGAGAAGTCAAGGAGAAGTGAGAGACGGTATTCCTACCACAGTAGACGTATAGACTCCAATAACAATAAAGAGGACCATTAGAACTAAGGTCAAACACGAAGTAGGTCGAAAATACTTTTCCGTAAACCGTATTAATTTTTTATTAATGAATTTCCTGTCTCGAACCGTATATCCTCTAGTTTTTCTCGAGGTACACGAAAGTCCTGTCTGGGGTCTTTCCTTCTCTTGTGGAGTCATCACTCAAGAGTCCCATCGTGATACCGCGACCTCAGACCAGGGACGAAGAGGTGATAATCGGTACGTTGGAACTCACGTATAAGAACGGAGAGACTCGGACAAAGTGATGGGTATTTTATACCTACTCCCATGGTGGAACCTACACAATGTTCTGGTACCGTACTTCGTATAGACTTTTCCTGAAGATTAATACCAGTCTAAAACGACAAAGAAGAAGAGTAACTAAAGGGATTCTCCTTTTGACTCCGTGGTCGATTGTTTTATCGAATAAGACACAAGACAAATCTTGTTTTACTTTACAATCAAAATTTGTCCTTGTTTTCTTTTCTTAGAGGGTGAAAGAGGTCGGTTAGTGCACAAGTGTCGCTTCTAGTCCCTCTCGCGATCCAGTAGAAGACCATGAAGGCGACCAGGTGCGGACCCTTGGGTGCGTGTAGTCGGGAACAGAACGAGACAGGGAATCCGGAGTGACTGAACAAGGGTGGCGTTGGACTCGTCCTGAGTGAAGTGAGACTCTCTAGTCCAACCCTCTACGACTCTTAATCCCCGGCACACAATAAGGTTCTATCACATCCAAAACAGGGCTCCTCCCTTTCAACCACGGGACTCAAGTCGCAAAAGGGAGTGCGCCGGGTTCCCGTCCTGTCTCCCTGTCCCATGGACTGTGGAAACGAAGGCGAAAGAGAGGGTCTGAAACAACTTGACAATGGGTCCGTCTGTGTAGACTAAAAGTCTAAAAATTTGGAGTCCTTTTAGACACACGTCTCCTACCAAGACCGCGTGAAACGTGACAGTGCACACCCTACTCACGTCCTGTAACTCCGGTCTACGTGTTAAACCAATGGTAACAGTTGTAGGAGAGAAAACGGGGAACAATCGTCCTGTCCCTCTGAACTGACCAGGTACACCCCTCGTCCCCGTCCTTCCTCCTCGCCCCTCTTCAAAAATCTATCTGATTCCGTTAAGAGAAAGTAATAATCCTGTCAGGAGGACAGTAAGTCCTTCGAGAGTAGTCAAGAAATAAGTAAAGAAGGAGTAGAACACTTCACACCACAGACCAGCAGACACACAGACGGACGACAGTGTCCGGAGACCAGGAGAGGGTGGTCCCGGAGATCCGAGTCCACTAGTTTCCGTAGCAGTTCCACCAAGATCGGTCCCCGTCCTCCGTCCACCCGGGTTGGACCTTCGGCAAGTAGTCAATTCGAGTGACCGAGAACTGGTGTAGGTTGACGTTCTTTCACACGTCCACCACTCCACCACGGGGTCCGACGGGGGTCGAAGTCTACGGGAGACACCCTCACGTGGCCAACGCACGAGGAAGAAGAGGACCAAGTGGACGGGACCGTAGTGAGAGGTCGACGTGGACACAGAGGCAGGGGGTCACGGAAGACAACGGTAGACAGTGCAAAAGGACGAAGTGGGGACGAGAGGTACGAGTCGTAGTGGACACCCGTGTCGATGGGGTGAGGACGGGTGGAGGGGTCTCGGGAAGGGGGGTCCAGACAGAAGAGTGACGGAACCGGGACCCTCGGGACGTTCACTGGACCTCGACCCTCTCCTTAACTAGGCTAGGGTGATGAGGGTTGTTAAAACACAAGAGACTCAGGAGACAGGACCCCACACAAGGACTTTGGGGTGTACTCTGAAATCCCCCGTCAAGGATCCTTTGGACAATGTTTGGGTGACATCCACCAAAGTGCCATGGTAAGCCATGAAAGTCTGCACGTAGGCAGGTAAGTTGTAGCACCCATTGTAACGATACCTTTTTATTATATACGACTGGATTTGATGGGCACGGTACCGTCGGGTGAGGTCGTGAGAACGGACCTCTTAGGGTACCCACCTCCTCGGACCACCCGACGTCAGGTACCCCAGTGCTTCTCAACCTGTACTAACTCACTGAAGTGAAGTTGAAAAGTGAAAGTACGTAACCTCTTCCTTTACCGTTGGGTGAGGTCACAAGAACGGACCTCTTCGGGTCCCTACCGCCTCGGACCACCCGACGACAGATACCCCAGTGTGTCTCAACCTGTGATGACTTCGCGGAAACGTCGTCGTCATTTGATGGACACTCCTCTTCTCCCACTGTCTCCTACTCTACTGACCTACCGTAGTAACTGAGTCACTGGACTCAAACTCGTTTGAGACTCTCTATGACTTCCTGTCCCTTCGGACCACACGACGTCAGGTACCCCAGCGTTACTCAGTCTATGCTGGCTCGCTGACTTGTTGTTTCGATGGATAATTACTTCAGTACCCGGTGACGACAAAGGATTTAACCCTTAGGGAGACTATTCCTAACCTCCTAAGAACTTTAGTTTTCCGAAGTCACAGATTCTTGACTGAGGGTCGTGAAAGGTGTACGTCTGGAGGGTCACTTAATTATAATTTTTCTCACTGAACAATTTTAGGGTTTACAATAACTTCGAGTCCTAGACTTACACACGGTCCACCATCGGACCCCGGTCCGCAGGTCACCAGAACGTCACGACCTTAGTCTCCCGAATCCGGGACAGTGAGTGTTCAAGATGTCGGAGTTATCTTCAGAGGTGAAGAGACCAAGAGGGAACGGATATTACCCTTGAAGAGATATTACGGATAGGACACCGGGTTTTACCAATTCACACTTTTTACTCAACTACATACTTTTCGTAAAAGGGGAGAAACAATATGTCCTAGTAAAAAATTTTAATCATAACATTTGGAGAGTTTTTATTGGTAAATCTTAGTGGATTTTAAGTCAGGTGGGTCTCTCACACAAAACCGGGTCTCAAAAAGGGTAATTTTAAATATGTACGTTTAAATAAAAAAAATTACTCTCAGATTAATATGTGATTCCAATCGTGTAGAGATAAAGTTAATATCGGACATTTAATTCACTTATTATCAGATGACCAACATTTTATAAGGTGACATAAATAAAGAGTATTATATAAATTTATTATCGAATAAAAAACTGTCACTCCGATAAGGGTCAAAATCATCCGGTACGACGTTACCCGTAAGAACAAATATATGGAAGTATATGAACGGAACAGTAAAGTCAGTAAATTATGTATAAAAGAAGGTATTTCTAACATGTCCAGGGGATAGGTTTGATAATATCGATTTAGACAAAATGTTAAACACAAAATATTTCCATTATTTAATATTGATAAATCATGTTTTATAAGGGTCATCCGAAATACACACACACACATACACCCCCCTATTCCATAATTGTCAATACAAGTCACCCTAATTTATCTGGTACTCATCAGGTGTAGTCTAAAAGGATGTTTTAATCAAACGTGATCCAACCGTTTAACTACTAAAGTATAAAAGAAAAGAAAAACATATAAGTTACTAATGTTAAAATGACATTCCTTCTTTTTTTAATCAAAGGTGACATCTTCGTAAAAAAGGATAAAGGTCTCGAAAAACATAAAACCTTAACATCTCTTTCCTAATAATACCTGGACTGATTAAATGTAAAGAAATGAAAGATCACTTTGATTTGAAAAAAGTACCAAAAGAAACCGGAAATATTAGTAAAACATTTTACATACGAGAATCGGAAACAGATAAAAAATTAACCCGTTTATCATAAATTAATAATCCGAACTAGAAAATAACTATAAATTCTCGAAAGTGCATAAACAAACAGTTTATAAAGTGATGGATAAAATATTAGTACAGAGGGCGTAACACTAAACAGAAATTACCAATTGTGAACATGGAAAAATCGATTTTGTCCTATCTTCACACAAAGACATACTTCGAACAGACACTATAGTATAAACTCTTAGGAAGGATCAAGATTTTCCTATATTAGTAATAAGATGTATGGACCGTGGAAATCATCAAAATCTCCAGAAAGAAAGATGCAATTACAGTAGTCAGATAGATTTAAAATAAAACTACAGTCGAAAGTAATCGACTCCCCGTGTCGGGTACACAATTCGTTAGAAAGGAAAAAGGGTCTAAAAAGACGGCAGTAACATGTGCACGAAAGTATTCACACATCTGGACGAAGTTCGGTGAGACAGAGGAGACCACTAGACGGGTCGAGAAGACGAACGTCGTGGCACGACAAGGACAATGACGCAGAAATAACAGGATAGACAGTCCCGACCTCCTCCTCCTGCCTGCCCACCTCGTGTCCCAGAAATCTCGTCCCTTTGGCAAATCAGACTATGTTCTTCCTGTCTGAACATGGACAGTACGTATAGACTGTACATGGGTACAGTAATGCATAAACAAGTTTACGTGTCGGACTATGGTGGCTCTCACTTGGGAGTACATTTGAGTCGTGAGACCCACTACCACCGTATGGGTCCATTCATTGTTCACATGGCAGATCCACCCCCTTACGACCAGTACGCCCTCCGACACGTGTCCCGTCCGTCGCCCATGAACCCTTTAGAGACAGGAGAGACGACTTAAAACGATACTTATATTCCGACGAATTTTGTTTGTTTGTTTGTTTGTTTGTTTTTTGTTGACTTCCGATAATTTTTGTTTTTGATCTGTAATGAGGATTTTAGTATCTCGAACATAAGTTTCCCCCTTATATTTTTTCTATTTATCTTATCATTTCCTCTAACGTAAAAGGGTTCAAAACACATTGTTTATCCATGGTCTCTCGTTACGAAGAGTTTCACTCTACTTCCTGGTTAATTTTTTTTTTTCTCAAAGGTCATAGAAAGTTCTGGTCGTTGGAGAGAGAGTTGGAGTAGAAATTTTTCGAGACATATTCGATAGTCACGAAATACGTATAATAAACGGTGATTAAACATCACCTAAGAAACAGTTTTACTTCTGTGAATAAGTGAGGCACGGAAGACGAGACTTCTTGTTATTATCAGCACTTGACGGCACGACAAGAGAATTCTAACAACAGACATTCTTATCCGATTTTACGTAAAGAGTGTTATCGAGACTAGTGTTTTATTAGAACTATCGAGTGACTTCTGAGTGGTTCCTTTCAGTCTCGAACCGTAAACTTTCTTGAGACAGAGTAGTAGTTCACGACGAAAATGAAGAATGGTAAAAAAAAAGGAAGTTTCTTTGTTTCGAAAATTAGAGAAGGATAAAAGAAACACATACTACTTATGTCCTTTCGTGGGGGCGGGGGGGCCTGAAGAAACCTTACACTTATTAGTCGCCAATCGATCGAAGTGAGTGAGTGACTTACGAACCGATGACGTGCACTTCGACGACATGACAGGGTTTAGTCGTTTTAATCCTATGTAAGGTCTATAATTCCGACTTCCTGACCGTAAACCACCACACTTGTCAGAAAGACACATTCGTTATATTACAAAACACGTCCTCTTTAGGTTTGTGAACAAGTTTAGGTAAAAAGAACCTCACTATAGATGTTATTTTCGTGTTACTAGATCCTCTGGACCTGGGATCACTGTGAAGAAGGTGACTAGTCCGTCTAGACTAGTGAACGGAATTAAAAAGACTCCGACTTAAAGGAGTAGAAAATATCCTGATGAACTAGTGATTCTCGGGAAAGTCGAGAGTTTTTCTTTTTATTTTACCTGTCTAGGTGACTAAACAAATGTCTAACTAAGTAAAAGTGAGTATTGGTTACATAGGTAAATACATCAACTTTGTGAACATCACTCAACATAATGTACAGTCAATGGCACAATGACGACGACGATTCAGTGAAGTCAGCACAGGCTGAGGCACGCTGGTGTATCTGCCGTCGGGTGGTCCGAGGTGGCACGGACCCTAAGAGGTCCGTTCTTGTGACCTCACCCAACGGTAAAGGAAGAGGTTACGTACTTTCACTTTTCACTTTCACTTCAGTGACTCAGCACAGGTTGAGAGTCTCTGCGGTACCTGACGTGGGTGGTCCGAGGAGGCAGGTACCCTAAAAGGTCCTTTCTCGTGACCTTACCCCACGGCGACGGAGAGGCTGACACAATGATCACGATGTTTACTCCACCACACCCTTTCTCTCTCTGGGTAAGAGGGTTCGGTAGTATCAGGGAAGAGCAACACCCCGATCTTAAGTGAGTTCTTCTCCTTCCCTATTCTCTGTCCTTACTTCTCTCTCCCAAGAGAACCGTAGAGGTACAAATCATATGTAAATAAATTATACGTCTTGTCTCGAAAAGTCGGGGTCGTGGTAACTGCACAAACAACACCCGTCGACAGGATACACAACATCCAAACAAACGTCATAGAGACCGGAGTCGGATGGTCAACGGTCGGGGTGGGAGAGGTCGGTATACACTGTTGGTCGTTACAGGGGATCTCCGTTCCGACGGGACTAACTCTTAGTAACTAAAGCTTAGCGACACGACCTGTGGTTCGTTTATCTCTACTCTCTCTGTGTCGGACCGGACCTCCGTAAACGAGATCGGACTACGAAGGTCTCCGATTTATACGTCGTCCAGTCACCTCCCAAAGTACCTCTTTGGGTGAGGGGTTTAAAGATTAAGCCACTCAGGTCCACCCCTACCTCCCAAACGTAAAGATTTCGGACGGGACGGTGGAACGACCAAACCTACGACTCCCAGAAGGTCCTAGGGTGAAACTCTTGACGACCCGAACCCCCAAGGGTAGAGGGTCCACCACCCACAGGTGATGTCAACGTCGGTTCTTATGTCTACCAGAGTGGGTCAGTTGATCACACAAGACTCTTAGTTTCATAAGACACCAAAAATTTAACTCTTATATCTGGAGTATACCCCGATAAATTGGGTGTCATTTAGACTCTCCAGTGTCCTCCCTTTTGGTCCCCGTCTGGAGGATTCGGTCCTGTCACTGTCTTCCCACGAATCACAGTCTTAGAACTGAAGTAAGACTTACTTGTCTACTTACCCGCCTAGTTCCGAACAGAGTCGTGGATTTCTCATAAATTAAAGTCAAAGGTACCTCAGATTCGAGGCTAGTGTTTGTACGAAAATGTTGGGCCAGTAAAGATTCCACCCCTGTAAACACCCGGTGTTCTTCCCCACCCACCGAGTGTGTAGGTGGGAGGTAGTAGTCTCGGGGTGGGACGGAGGAGGAGGACCGGGGCGGGAACCGGTAGGACAGAGGACCAGACGCCGCCAATGAGGGGGTCGTGACGACCAGACGGGCGCGTGCGTCCCGAGACCCATCCAATAAGAAATGTCTTGACGATCAAGTAGAAACCTGACTTGTAGCGACAAAGGCGGACGACACCACTATGATTGTTCATGACATAAAAGAAACTTTTAACAGTGTGTGGGCCCCTTCCTTCACCCCACACCACAAACTCCGTGACCCGTCTGTCCCCACAAAACGAGAACGGCACGCGTCCTCGTTGTCGGGTGAAACGGTAGAGAACGAAACAGAGAACTACGACTCAGACGTAATTGACCGGTGCAGTAAAATGAGCGTCCTACTTTCCACTCTTTCACCTCAGGTCAGGGAAGAGATTAGGGAAGATCCGTCTTCACCCGATGAGGTACGACTCCAGGGTCCTGAGCAAATCTGGGACAATACACAAAGACAGGTCGTGTCCCGAAATATGGATCATCCGTCCAAACGTTTATAACTACCGTTTTTTTTTTTCTCGTCGGTCATCAAATCCACTCAAGATCCTGTCCAGTCTATTAGGTGACTCACTCAATAGTAGTCGGTGACGAAAGTAGTCCCTCTTAAAGGTTCCTACGAAGCCCTTTCAAGATACACTATATTATCGATGGAAAGGGTGGTGACAACATTCGTAAAGTAAATTGCCAACTAAGTAAATTAGAAATACTGTTGAGATACTTCGTTCAGACGATAAAAGAGGTACAACGTCTTTACCTTTCCAACAGTGTGTCCCTACTCCAGGGAACACATTCTGACACACCGACTCCTTTCGACCTAAAATATGGTACCGACAGAACAACTGTGAGGACACCCGAGAATGACACAGGGGGGGAGGGAGCACCGTGTGTCAGCACAGTTCCTTTTCCCTGCGACGCCGGTCCCCGAAGTGGAACTGGTAGAGTCAGCTCTACAAAAAACTGGCTCGGGACTCGGGACCGAGACTAACCTACAGAACGTAAGTCCACCCTACAAAAAGGACGGACTCGTAGGTCGTCCACCTTCTTGAGAAGGAGACCATGTGATCCTTCTAGGGTGTCGTAAGACACACACAGTAATCTCGATGACCCAACTATTCTACCATCTTAGTGACTCTTTGAGTGGAGAGAAGGTGGTCGAAATAACTCCATATTAACTGTTAAGTTTTAACCTATACATAAATTCTACATACTGAACTAATTTGAACTATGTCACTTTATTAGTGGTGTCAGTTAAATTAAGTGTATAGGTAGTGGAGTGTAGTAATGGAAACAGACACACCACTTCACAGAAACAAGAAAAAAAATTAAAACCCGACGTGGTGGGTCATACCTCCTAGAATCAAGGGACTGGTCATTAACTTGGGCGCGGGGGACGTCATCTTCGTCAGAATTAGCAACCTGGTGAACCCTTCAGGGTTCTCACAGAAAATCCTCCTTTTAAACTGGATTTATTTGTCTGGGTAGGAATTTAGGTGAAAGGTATACTCCGTCGTAGACACCCGAGTCACTCACCAGTGGGACGTTACCTGTCCTTCCTTACGGTTCCTCTGGCTCAAATATGTTTCGTCACGCAGAACGAGACCTGAGACCGAGGTCCTTAGTATTGGCCATGGTCGGTCGGTGGTCATTGTCGTCCCTACCTCTTCTGCGTCTCCGCCTGTCATGTGCGAAGACTGGGGTACCCTTTTAGTAGGTCGAGTCGTCGAAACTGGAGTGAAGGTTTTCTCGAATTCAAGACTGTTCTTTGAAGTTAAGGAAATATAACAAACACACACGTGATTCAACGAGGTCTGCACAAACTGAAAAACGCTAGGATGTCTGATCTGGTGGTCCGAGGAGACAGGTACCCTAAGAGATCCGTTCTTAGGACCGTACCCAACGGTACGGGAGGAAGTCCCCTAGAAGGACTGGGTCCCTAGTTCGGGTGTAGAGAACGTAAAGGACGTAGCCGTCCGTCCCAGAAATGACGATCGCGGGGTGATGGGTGGGAAATTGGGAAGTTCAATATCGGTTTCTCATCTTCCTGTCCAGTAATCTGGTGTCCGAGGTCGTTTTTCTTTACAGTTCAATCAGCGGCTCCACTGACTCGCTCGTCCGTAGGTCCTCCGACGACCCTTTCGAACAGACTGTCGACAACACCCGGGAAAGATTAATCCCCGACCAACTCGTCTACCTTTGTCAGATACCCCTTGAGAGGTCCGAAAGTGAAGGAGGGACTGGATTGGAACTTCACTAAAAGATTGTTCCTTAGTAACTGATTAAACCCACCTCCGTGACTCGTTCGTTTCGACCTTAGGTCCAAGACAACGAGTACTTGATAGACTGGAAGTCGAATGGGTGAGTCCGGAGTCGAAAGATTAGACATCTTACCTCGATTAATATGGATGGAGCACCCGAACTACTCTTCCGACTTATTATGTTCGACACCTTTCGAAAAGCGTTTTAAAACACTTAACATCTTCTGGGTTATTTATTGGGAGCTCCGTACACGAACATAGTTTATCTGTTACCGTGGGGTGAGGTCATGAGAACGGACCTTTTAGGGTACCTGCCTCCTCGGACCACCCGACGTCAGGTACCCCAGCGACTCAGCCTGTGCTACCTCTCTGAAGTGAAAGTGAAAAGTGAAAGTACGTAACCTCTTCCGTTACCGTTGGGTGAGGTCGTAAGAACGGACCTCTTAGGGTCCCTACCCCCTCGGACCACCCGACGGCAGATACCCCAGCGTGTCCCAACCTGTGCTGACTTCGCTGAATCGTCGTACTCTCTACCTCTTCTTCTTCTTTTTTAGTTGAACTACTCACTATTTTCCGACCTAACCATCTATACCGGTTTCGTAGGTTCGTCTATCCAACCACCAACAAGTGTCCCAGTATCCGTCACGACCTGCTACCGACCGGAGGGTCCTGACCGTCCTATTAGGACGGGACGAATACCGTGTCGTCTCCTCTCATCTCTTTGTGTCAGAGACTTTTGACCGTCTAGGGGCTTTTCTCTCCTCCCTCGACCTGATCCGTTTGTAACAAATAAGGACATCAAATAGGAAACCCATTTAGTGAGGAGAAGAACACCCTTCGTTCTTCCCTAGAGACCTAGGGAAGGAGACGGGTGGAGACCTTCCCGTCTCCACTCCAGGAATTTTCTCCTCTTTCCAACTTCCTACACGGACTCACGTCCACTACCTCGTGTGTGGACCTTCCTTCCATATTTGTCTCGGTTACTCTACCTAACAACCCCACACAAGTCTTTTGCCCGACTCAGTTAACCTGTCTCTGTTAACTTATAAGCACGTTAAACCAGTCTCGTCCCGAAAGTACCCCGACAGACAGGTATAGTGTGTAAGTTTGATCACAGTCTTATCATTATTACGGTGTGTCCACGAAAAGGGATTTAAAGTCACAAACAAAATAAAGAAGTAAAAAACCGTCCACTTCCCTACACAAGACAAACGAGTCCGACGGAGACACAGAGTATTTCTTTACACTCTCGCCATCCACATAGAAGTAAACGGTCTTAAACGGACTGTAAATGGTTTAAAGTCGACTCGACTACCTAACCCTTGGGTGACTTAAAAAAAGAGTAAGAGTTCGAACGATAACTAAGCGAACACGAAAGAGAAGACAACTATGTACAATTCCAAAACCACAAAGACACTCTGAGAGGCAGACAGGAATTCCGAGGAGGTCGATTGGACATCGTTATGTTGACGACAGGTCTAAAAACATTTTAGTTCTTCATACAAGTAAGAATGAACTGAACGACGTCTCCTTCACTTCAGAACTGTGCAAAAACGACTGTTCGTAAATCTCTTGAAGAGGGCGAAGGATAAGGTACCTGAAAGGGGGTTCGGTGAAAGCAATACACCACCGTTAGGAAGTCCAGTGGTACTTTCATAAACCACCCAAACTTAACACCGCCCACTCAGTCAGATCCATTCATCCAGTCCGTCGTGGTCCGTCAGTTCTCTGGTCTTAAGAGGTAAACTATGAACTGCCTATATTGGAGTTCGTGTGGAGACTCTGAACGGGTAGATGGACGGGTTCTCCTTACTCTAGCATCAATTTCCCCTTTTGTAACTCGACATTCTCATTTCTAGGAGGTGTCCAAATTTCATGTGTAATACTGCTATAAAGTGTCGACCCGATCGATTTCGTGTCTTCCGACCTACCTGTGTGACGATCAAGTAGCACTGCTCACGACCGTAGTACTAATGAGGTAATCCCCTTTTATTCACGAAATCTTCTCTATGGACTTCCCGAAATACTCTCGAGTCACCGTCCCACGTCTTCTTCCAGTGTATTAAGTCGGGTCTATTGCGAGGATTTTCTGGTAAAGGTAAATGAAAGATGGGAAAAGACCATGTGTGATTATTACGAGTATTTCATGTGATCCTTCATAAAGTCTCGACGTTATTATTATTGAAAAAGACTCTCAACTGACACACGGTCGGGACGAGAGTTACGGAGGGACACAAAAGGGTAAAGTAGGAGAAGTGGGAACCTTTGTTCATTGTTGTAATAGTGGTAAAAGGTTTGCTCTTCTGTCTGAATCTCTTCAATTTATTGACGACGTCAACTCGAGTATTACCGTAGCTAAGAGACGGACATTGTTGAGGACCGTGCAAAGGAAACTTAACTAAAGGAGACATTGACCGACGGTGGATTAGTCTGGTATCTTATGGGGACGTCCATTTTCTTTACGTACTTCTAATTCTCCCCTACATTTTACAACGAAACCTTTTAATTCAAGGAATCGTTCTTCCGTCACTCGTAGACGAGTCATAGTCTCTCGCCCTAATTAGGAGTCTCCATACATCTACTAATTAATTCTGGACCAGAGGCGGAAGTCTCGGGTTTCAGAACAAACTCTTCTGTTTGCACTTGCTTAGTTAGTTTACTTCGTAATACCCCGTTATACTAGCACACTCGTGACCAGAGGAGGGGTTGGGCGTAAGGGGTTTCCTTACACCATTATCTCCTTTGGTAAATAGTGTCGATCCCAGATAACTCCTTCCGTGGGTGTACGTGAGAGAGACCTTCCGAAAACGATCTATGTGACTAAATTGGTCTCCCTGAAGGTGTCTAACTCAGGGTGGGGAGAAGACTCCTATATTCATATGGGGTGGGAGAGATTCCTAATGCAACCTCTTTAGGACCACCCCGGGAAGACACAGGGGGACTAAACCTCCGACTCTCGACTTCTGTTTCTCTTACCCTTAATGCCCTAGCCGTGGTGAGTCTGAAAACTTTACCGTCTCCTCTCGACTTGACGATACTGTCCACACAGAGTGTCCCATGGGTCCCTGGTGCCCTCCGACTCATTTAGGGTGGTTCTACACTCCACGGTCCCCCCTACCTCCACTCCCTTCTTCCCCAAACGTTCCTCCATTTCTGACTCGTCCTCGAACCTTCTACTCCTTCACCCCCTCCCCGTCCACCTCCTGTCTCCCCTGATCCTTTCGCCAGGTCCCTCTCCCCGCCCCAACACTTCGCGGATCTCGGTGCTTCGTCATACTGTGCGCCCTCTTCGTCGCCCTCGCGACGCACTAGAATTCCTTCCAGGAGCGCCGACGTCACACCTCTAGGCCGACCTTCACTCTCCACTGTTCCGACCTCTTTCTGTCATTCGACGATGTAACCCAGATTGCTCCCTACTACGTCTTACCTCCAGGGTCCCTTCCTCTCTCTCCTCCTCCCCTTCCTCTTCTCTTTCAACCAACACCGTCTACTCTCTTTCCCCCTACAGATCCGCCCCACGATCCGGTCCTCAGAACCGTGGTTAGGGACCCGTCTAAGGTTTCCGTTCTGTCACTCAAGGGACGTCTGGACCATCCAGTTCCAAGAGGCCCTCGAAGGTCCCCTCAGGAGTCTGCTTACCAGACGTCTCACAGGACGGGACCCGATGGTCCTGTCGGACCCGACCGGTCAGTGAAAAAAAATTTACATTAAAATAGTAAATAAAAACCGACGAGACCCAGAGGTAACGACACGCACCCGAAAGAGATCAACACCGTGTGTCCGAAGAGTAACGTCACCGGAGAGGACAACGTCTCGTACCCGCGGTCCAGTACGTCCGAGCCACCACACGTCCGGATCAACGGGACACCGTACACCTCAGAAGGGTCTGGTCCCTAACTTGGGTAAAGGGGACGTGACCGTCCGTCTAAGAATTGGTGACCAGGGGGTCCCTTTAGTGCCGGTCAGTGAGAGTACGTGTGTGAGAAACAACATTTTCCGTTCCAGTGACACTGACAGTCATTTCTCTAATACTTTACATGTGAGGCATCTCTCTGACCCTCTCCGGTCAGGACTACCCACTCTAAGGTCACGGACATAAAGACATGTTCTCATTAAGAGGAACCTTAGGGGGAAGAGGGAATGGTAGGCGAGACTCGTGTTCAGTGGGGTGTTTTTAGAAAGTACAATTAAAGTAGAAGTACACGAATAATGTATAGAAGAACCGAGAACTCTAAACGTATATATGTATATGTATGTACGTACACACACACACACAAGTTGTCCTGACACCTTTAAATACGAGTGTTGTCTATTCTATCGTAAACTACGTACAACAGGAACGGTCACAATCCATTCTCGTGAAGTTTTTTATAAACGATTAACGGGTCCATTTCATTACAATAACAAAATAAAATGTAAAATTCATAAAATCAATAAAATAATAATATCGAACTTGACTTATAATTATATGGAGTTTCTTTTACGTAACAATTTACGATTACAATGAAAAAAGTCGATAAACGTGGTTTTACGTTTTAAAGTCCTCGCAAATTTACAACGTCTCACTTTCTACAAGAAAAAAAAAAAAAATTCTGAGACTGGTGGAAATCATTTAACTCCGATAAGAACCAATGAAGTCTAAAATTAAGTCATAAAATAATATACCTAAGAGGTAAAGGATTATATATAAGAAATATATTGGAGACTTAAATATTAGATACGGGACTTTACGATCAGTGTATATAGAAATAAAACGAAGAATTCAATGGTACACCTTTTTAACTGTAAATAAAACCCACTTAGTAAGACACATAAATACAGATCTAAAGACACTGACGGTGTTGATCCGATATTTTGTCAATCTGGCAGGGGGGATTGGGCGAGTACGGTAAGGAAATATTAGTGTAGGACAGACGTTTGACGACTACAAAAAAAGGGTACATCGAATAGAAAAGTTCTTACAGTGTATTTACGTTAATATATTATAGAACGAAACAAAAACGTAAAGAACTTAACGAGTGTTCCGACCTTTAAAAGGATGTCTGATCAATGTTGATACAAAAAACATAAAATATATAAACACTGTAACAGTGAATTATAAATCAACCCAGTACCCATCACCAAACCCCATAAAAAAGGATGTGTAAACACATATGAATAATATATTCTTACTACTAGTGAATAAAAGACAATGTAAATGATATCTATAAAAGGGGAAAACAATAAAAGAAATTTATCATTAGAGAATGTTTATCATTATAGTAAACTAGATCATTATAACCTCAAGAGATCACTGGATCAGACTACGTCAGAAGGATTTAAATTTTTTTTTTTAACATTTTCCACGAATAGTCGATTAAAGATAATACCTTATTGACCTGTGTTAGAGACATACATTGACATTCTGAAATTATTTCGTCTATTACCTCGACAGGGAGTTACCCTATAGTACGTTCTTAATTTTCCTACGAATCCTTCTACCGTATCATTGAACCTGTTAGAAGTACTATTTTACAATTTAATTTTCAGTCTATATTAGAGTATGTTTGTCACCCTTGTGCCTTATATTTTGTTTTTGTGTTTTGGTTAATTAATTTTATCTGATCTCTTTTAGGTAGTTTTATGACTTACGTTAAACGGAGTCCATTCCTCTCAAAATGATTGAAATGCATAAAAGAAGTAAAGTACTATTAGCGGATAATGACAAAAAATTAGTTAAAAATAACCCCATATCAACGAAATATCACAACACAATCAAAGATGACATGTCGTTTTACTTCGTCGAGACACATATGTACATAGGGGAGGGAAAACCTAAAGGAAAGGTAAGTCTCGTGGTGTCTCCTGACTCGTCTCAAGGGCCACGACGTGTCATCGAAGAGTAGTCAATGGATAAAATATGTCTCATAGTCGTCAGATACAATTAGTGTCAGAGGGTCAAGGAGGGTGGGAGGGAAAGGGGAATCATAGGTATATAATCAAGAGGTTCAAACACAGAGATAAAGACGAAACGTTCATTCTAGTAGATATGGTAAAAAGACCCCGAAGGACTATTGAGTCATCCATTTCTTAGGTGGACGTTACGTCCTCTGGGGTCAAACTAAGGACCCAACCCTTCTAAGGACCCAACCCTTCTAGGCGACCTCTCCCCTATCCGACAGGTGAAGTCATAAGAACCCGAAGGGAACACTAAGTCGACCGTTTGTTAGACGGACGTCACACCCTATGGACCCAAACTAGGGACCCAACCCTTCTAGGGGACCTCTTCCCTTGCCGATGGGTGAGGTCGTAAGACCGGACCTCTTAAGGTACCCCAGTGTCTCAGTCTGTGCCGACTCGTGGAAAGCGAAAGTGTACGGTAAAAAGATCTAACGTACATAGATACGTAATATAAACAAAGACACTGAAGTGAGACACACTGTGGGATCCAGGGGTAACTAGTATCGTCGTGGTGAATGTTATCGGTCCTGCGCTATGTCTTCCTCTCTTCTAAGACTCATCGAGTCCTTATTTTACGATGGAAAACGGAATTTTTCCGTGGGGACTCGAACTCCGAGATGACTTGCTGCACACTCCATTTCGTGTATTTACGGTCAAGACGAAAGATTTACGGTCTACGGCAGGGACCCTGGTCCGGAAATCTTGCTCTCCGCAACCGAAACGACGGTCTGTCTACCTACGCAACCCGTCTACCCGTCTTACAGGTGCACACTCCCCTATCCCGTCCGTCTGACCGCTCCCTCGGACCTAGCGAACACCTATCCTGTAGCCCACTACAGATGCGGTCGGGACGCCCTCCTCCCCCAAAGTGACGTCGAGTGAAGGAACGACACTATCTCGGGGACGTCTGGGATGTCGGAAGACAGACAAGGGGTCTGTCTAAAAGGGTCCACGAGCAACTCACGACAACGGATTAAGACTCGGGTCGGACCTTTATCGTTTCACTGCGTAGCAGTCCTTTCCAGTCTCACGAACATTGAGTCTGTAATGCCCAGTGACTAGGGAGGCCCGAGGCCAGGCTTACTTAACGAATGGAAGTCGAACAAACCTCCTTTAGAGGTTTTTCAGGTGTACACCATTTATCAGGGTATTTACTACGGTCAAGAACCGAACTAGGCACCTTCTTATATTTAAACAGACTTTCTAGATGTACTGGGTCCTTGGGGCCCCCCTCTCCGCCCACCCCTCCCCAGAGTTCAAAAGAGACCTCTTAAGAGTAGAGAATCCGAAGATGGGTTCTCAAGATTCGAGTCTCCCATTCCCCCGAGGGATTTCTGTTCGGACCTTCAGTAGAGTGACGACTAAGTACCCTTACACAAAGTCTCCTTGTACTCTGTTTAGCCCTACTAAGACACTGGTAGAGAAAATAAATTTGGACGACTTGACGTCCTTTAACCCCGAGAGAATTAGAGGTACTTTAATTGTCGTCGACAGTTCCCGGGGACTGTACAGAGGGACAACCAATTGTTGTTTGTTTGTTTGTTCTTTGGATTTCCGGTCGTCGTAAGGTCTCCGGGTCTCCTGACCGCTAGAAGGCACCGAGACGACCGAAGTCTACTGCCGAAGCTCTAAGGGTCGACCCAGTAGCTAGTACCGTAGACCCTCGGACAATAAGACTCATCAAAACAAGAAAAGGTGTTTCTATTCTTTCTACCGGTTACGAAAGAAGAACTATGACTCAACCAGTTTTTCAAGGATATTGGAGAATGTCTTTTTGGGTTTACTTAAAAAACCGGTCACGTGTAAGGGAAACCGACGGAATTCTTACAAAACCTTTTAAGTACTCCACTTTAGACAAGTTCTCTGTGCTTCGTTCTCACATTAAAATAGTGATTAATAACTACGACCCATTATCAAAGTCTAAGTACCTCGCAGTACATTTTCATCCATTTCCTCCCTCGAAGTCAACTTCATTTACCAGTTTGTTTCCTTTCTTGTCATCTACTTTTTAGTCTGATCTTAGGGGCTAAGACATCGGTTGTGCTTCTACTAAAAGTGATTGTAGAGGACCTTTCACATTAATAATCTAGACACTGAAAATGTTTCAGGAAAGAAAGAAAAAGGTGTTACTTCAACGATAAAGTACCACCAGTCACTAAATCCCAAAAATTCACCAAGTTTGACAAGTTTTCGAGAAATTTATGTATATGTGTGTGCGTCTGTGTCTATATATATATATATAGACACACACACAGATTTCATTTGTCTAGTCGACGATTTATTTGCGGGTCTCGGGTAAGGTAGTGTGTGTGTTTATCGGGTACATTCTTAAAGTGTCACAGTATAAATTGACGACTCTGATTTTATCTGAGTGACAAATATTTGAGTAAAAGAATAATGACACAACAAAGGACCCATGGATGAACCGATTGTCTTCTTTACTTCACAACCTTACGAAAACACAGAGAGACGTTGATAATTTATATTGAGGTAAGTTAACCCTCACCCTGACTCCAGATTCACTGTTCCAATTTATTGGAATCAGGTCCTGCGGCGAGAGAGACCGTGTAGTCGGACGCCAAACCCCACTCGGGTTATTACGTGGCACGTCTTCCCCTTCATTTTGTAAACAAACTTGCCTATCAGTTCGGTGAACTCCGAGACCGAAAGTCTCTATTTCGTGACCAATTCTCCCTACGTTGTGGGTTTTATTATATAAAATGTCAGAAGTTTGTCGACAACAGAAGACAACGAAACGTCCCTCACTCGTAGTACAGTGGCAAAGAGGCTTAACCAAACAGGTTGAAGCTGACACCCAGGACGGTCAGGACGGTCCCACTCCGCCAATTGGGAATGACACGGCACGAACAGTTTCTCATACAACTTAGTCCATTCGAACTCACCCACGACCCGCACTCCCCGCCCCCTTCTCCTTCGGGGACGTCACTTGACCCTTCGTTCCGGAAGGTCCCAGAAGTTCCAGCGGACTGAGTTGGACTGAAAGGTCGAGCCCTTTGCTACGGGTCTCTTCGGTTCACGAAGGACTCTCCGAGTACCCGAATCGTTGCCGGAGACTTGACCTGGGCCAACGGACGGAATACAAGATCCAGTACCAGGGTAAAAGGTGTATTTGCTTCCTTTCCTCCTTTCTCAACTCCTGCAATACACGCCTCAATTGCTTCCTTTTTAGGTCTTTGGATGACATTACTCGATCTCACCTTGTGCCAGGTCATAAAAGACTAACAAAAGACACTAATATCTATTTCCAACGTAGCAGGACGTAAAACTTTTCAAAGTCAACCTCCTATGAATGAAATCTTATAACACAACCGCCGACGATATGTTGTCGTGCTTAGTCAGAATTCATATGTATACAGGGGAGGGAGACCTGGCGGGAGGGTGGGGAGGTCCGACAGAGTCTCGTGGTTCGACGCGAGGGACGCAATATGTCGTCGAAGGGTGATCGATCGACAAGGTGTATACCATTGCATACAAAGTTACGGTGCGAGAGTTAAACACTGTGGGAGAGGAAGGGGATGACACAGGTTTCAGACAAAAGACATAGACGTCCAAATAAGGACGGGACTTATATTCAAGTAGTCATGGTAAAAAGATCTAAGGTATATATATACGCAATTACATAACCACAAGAAGAAAGACTGACTGAAGTGAGACATATTGTCCTAGTTCCAAGATCCAAGTAGGTGGAGTGCTTTTGGCTGAGTTTACGTAAGGAAAAATACCGACTCATTATAAGGTATCAGAATCTGCATTGCGGCTTCTATAAATGACGAAGAAACTGGTTCAAGTCTATTTATCATGTTTTGCATATCCTAATCGTTAATCCCAAGTTTAAAGTCTTCGGAAGGAAATGATTCTGGGGTCCACTCAATTTCTTAAAACAGTCTAAATTTATAAGTACTTTTAAAGAACCTTTCCTCCTTTCGTACTGTCAGGAGGTCCTAAGGAAGTACCCAAATCTAGAAAGGTAATTTTAGTAGGATGAGACTGAACAGATTTAATGACCATGTCGTTACATTGATCACACGTACGTGTAAACTCGTACCATCATGGTACCTCAGTTCCTTAAAAAGATTTACTTTATCGTTAATTGTAGTGACATGTAACATTATTCACTTGTCTGTTTTTTACTCATAACTTACCTGTAAACCTTATGAAGAAGGTAAACCTTCTTACTTACTTGTATTTCGATTTAACAGATTACTTCACTGACGATTTTACAGAATTTCTTTTAAACTATTATAAAATTGGTTAAATAAAGGACTTCGTGTAATCTTTACTATTACACTTATTTGTCACAGTGAGTCCTTTTTACTCTATTAGGAAAAGACAGATCTTATAGAAGTACTAGTGAATTTGACGAGGATGGGACAGACCAGGGACGGAGACACAAAATTTCAAGAGTACCTGAAAGATTTTTGTCTTTCTTTTCCTTTTTTATTTTTCGTCCTACTTCAAATATAGAGTACCATAAGGGTCGGAGGGACGGAAAGGGATGGAGAGATGTGTGTCAAAGACCAAAATCGTCTACTGTGAAACATCCCTTCAGACTAACGGTGGCTACGTCAGTGTCCTTTCTAATCCTCGGTGATGTCACGTAAATGTCTCTTTCATAAATACCTCGTGGATGACATATGACCCGGTCTTCTGTAAGGAAAGGAAGTCTCAAGGAGAGGATTATCTTCTATTCGTTTTTTGTCTTTCTAGTGTATCATTCAGTACATTTCACTTCTGTAGTTTCGTCCCAACACGCCCCTCTCTTAACCCCGACCTCTCTTTCTATCTCTCTCTGACCTCTCTTTCTACCTCTCTCTTCCATCAGAATTTTTTCTTTTTAATTCACTGCAAGGGCCCACGTTCTCCTTGGACTAAGACGTCCACTACTGGAGGTCGTGTCTTGGGACCCCAAAGGTTAGGACCTACGACCGAAAAGAAAGGGAATTTTCTGAAGAGACACGAGTTGACCGAAGACGGAAGGTCGGGGTCCTCGTGTAGTTTCGCCTCCTCTGACTGACTAGTAGAACTCAAGGGAAGACGGGTCTAGAGAGAGGACAAATAATTGTCACTCTTACCGTGAACGAGGGTTAGATTTTGGAAAGTTTACAGTGACTTTAGAAACTTCACACGTTACAGACTCAAAAAGTTTCGACGAAAAACTGAATTACCCAGGGAACCTAGACCAAGGCAAATGTAGGTGTCCAGAGTGACTGTAAACGGAGGACCCTCGGAAAAAAATTCATAGATAAAGAACAAAACCGGAATGGAAACTTGAACCAGATTAGTCGGTGTACTTAGTTCTCCTGTACAACCTTTTCTTCAAACAAAAAGACTTTCCAATCGGACACCTCACACCTTCAAAAACAAAAAAGTAAAACAAAATCAAAACAGGACTCTTCTTTAGAGAGACTTGTACCATAAATTTTGTAATGAAGGCATCGCAAAATCGTCCAAAGGCACAAACCCTACAATTCCGACGTAAAATGTATTTCGTTTCTTGTCCTTGTTTATCCTGTGTCACGACAGTCAGATCCTCGGAAACTTTTATCATTTGGGGTGACATTTATCTGTCCTAGAACTCAAGAACAAGAGAAATATTTACTACTGTCAGATGACTTACTTTCACACTTTTTACGGAACGATACCCTTAAAGACAGGCAAAGGACCCACACGACTTTCTATTACCAACCTTCTTCTATTTCCTTAAAACTCTCCATCGAACTTCGGACACCTTCATTTTGTAATGAGACTAGTGATTATAACGGTACCGAAAAAAAAAAATTCAGATTAGGACTCAATTTAAAGATAATTTTTTTGGTATTTTTATAAGGGGAAGGTTAAGGTACAAGTTGTAACGATCTCAAATATGGAGAGTGTCGGTCCAAATGGATGTCACACTCCAAAGTCGAATAAGTTTAGGAACATATGGAGGGTTTCTTATTAAATCGTTTACGGACTACGGACAAGAGAAAGTCGTAGTACGCAGTTCTCAATCTTGACGAAACAAAGGGACGAAAGTCACCACAAAAGAAAAACGAAATAGTTGAAGAGACTATTTAGAGACGAGCCTGACAGTGAAGTGCACGAATCCCAGTGTTCTTTCTTTGGGACTTTATGTCGATGTCAAAAGACGAGGACGTTGCTGATCCCGTATTTACGATGTCTCTTAGGTCACACCTACCTCCTATCTCGTTGTGACGACTTAGGGTGATCATTAGTGAAAGGGACCACCAAGACCCTACCAAGGGAATTTGAAATAGTAGGACGGGAACCAAGGACAGTGATTGGTAAACGTCCGGGAGACGTCGGACGAAGTGACTGAGGCCCCTACTTCTGGAGGTGGAGAGACTCTATGAACAATCAAAAGCGAATCCCACGTACCAAATACAATTTTACATAGGAGTAAAACTCTTCTTTTATTACCAAGTACCATAAAATTTCCAAAACGGATAATTTCCATAAATACAACTCACCTTTTAAAATTTTATAGAAAGATTTTCTTGTGAGTCATATTCGGACTTTAATTCAGTGACAGAAAAAGTTTAGTTGTGTGTCATCAAAATAGAAAAAACAAAAAAAATGATCTATGGTCACTTTAACTTGTCAATACACAAGTGGCAATTATGTAATTGTGTCTTCCTAGGGGTTTCCGTATTTTCATATATTGGACAATTTTTTTTTCTCCCCCCATAGATCCAGTGACAGAAGATGGTTTGTATGGTCCGAATCGACGACCCAATAAATATAAACGAGTCTACAAGTCTGAAGTTTTCTTCGTTGACTACTTATCCTTTTCTCGTAACGGTCACTTCTACGGTCTAAATAAATGTATTTAATAGGTCCAATGGAACGTACATCTGGAACCTTGGTAGAGTAAAACAGGATAAAATAGAGATTAAGAAAAAAAAAAAAATGATAAAAAAAATAACCTCATATCAGTCAATTGTTACAACACTATTAAAGTCCACGTGTGGTCTCGCTAAGTTGGTACGTACATATGTACATAGGTAAGAGGGGGTTTAGGGAGAAGGTAGGTGCGTCGATGGATTATGACTCGTCTCAAAGGACACGATATGTCATCCTGAAACAACCAATGCGTAAAATCTATATCGTCACACACGCACAGGTAGGGGTTGAGGGATTGATAGGGAAGGGGGGAGTAGGAAGGAGGGACCATTGGTACTCAAGTAAGAGACTCACAGAGATTAAGATTAACATACACAATAACAGCAGGAGGGTTTTCTGAATATATCAGGAGCTCTCGTCTCCCTTACCCCCTTAATAAAGGGTCTTGTCCGACTTTCGTATTACTCGTGTATAGAAAGGTAAGGATCTCTTACCCGTCTACATGTAGGTCTTTTTCGGTTGGTACATGGGCGGGACCCTGTCGTGAAAGCTGCGGGTGTAGTTGTTCCCCGCTCACTACGTCTAGTAGCACTTCCCGTTTTTGCACCTGGACTATAGGCTCTGGTGGCACCTCGAGATGAGGGACCGGCTCTCTACGTCCTTTTTGTTGCCCTTCTGTCTTTATACCCATTCATCGGTCCCGTACCCGAAGTAAATACACATACAAGGTACTTCACTATCTGTGGTAGCGTCGACTACTGACCATGTTTTAAAGTCACAGTAGGACTCCCAACTGTAGGACTTCCGGAGCCCCTTTGGCTGAGGGATGGTGACTGAGTGACCACTGAACTGACACTGCTACTCCTAAGTAACACCTGACACCTTGTATGATCGTATGAGTGTAAAGAAACTAAGAACCCATTTCCTTTATTCCAGAGAGTCCCACACTTCTTGACAATGACTAGATATTGACAATTTCAGTCGAACCTTTATGGTGTTTTAAAAGTATCGCACCCTTGGATGGACACTAGACACATAGTTCTATAGTGCACTTATAGTTCTATAGATCTATGCATGTACTATGGAACTATTTGACAGAATCTGTCCTACCACCTATCTATTCATTCTTCTCTCGTTTCTAGGTAAATTATAGAGTTAGGGATATTAAAAAAGATCAGTATTACACAAACGAATCGGATAACAAATCACAAGTCGGCATAAACTGAGAATCACTAGGGTACCTGACGTCGTCCGGTCCGAGGGGACAGGAGGTGATAGAGGGTCTCCAACGAGTTTGAGTACAGGGAACTTAGTCACTACAATAGGTTGGTAGAATAGGAGACGGTGGGGGAAGAGGAAAACGGAAGTTAGAAAGGGTCGTAGTCCCAGAAAGGGTCACTCACCCGAGAAGAGTAGTCCACTGGTTTCATAACCTCGACGTCGAAGTCAGGAAGGTTACTTATAAGTCCCAATCGAATGAAACGAGATTTTTCATGTAATATGTGTTGAGTACAATGGTGCGTCTAAAAACTTTTGAAGCTAAGATTTGTAAACAATGGTTTTATCAATATTCAATTTCCCTCTTCATTTGATACTTTCGTATTTTTAAGGACACTTTTACAGACCCCATATTTTTAATTTCTTTTGTATACTCATTTTCGACGAAAACATTCTCGACTTTGGGTTTTGCACAAAAGTTTACAGACGTAGGAAATACGTTTCCTCCTCTGAGAATGGAAAGTCGAAGTACGAAGAATATTGAGTCTAAGAATTCTTGAGGTCGGTTTTCTAAAAGTTTACGGTCCAAAGTTTTACCCTTATTATATTCGGATTTTGTCTAAAAGCACAGTTAACATATAAAAAATGGAATTTTTTTCTCTCGTTCTCTCTCCCCATGAAAAATCCTTTCATATAGATAGAAAGGAACGTAGTGATTTCATTAGAAATTTCTATTGCTATACAGTTCCGAAAAAAGAATTTCAGGGGGTACGAATCTACATAAATCTATTAAATCAAGTCCCACAGACACTTGAGTAAGTCGGACCACTCTCTAGTGTCTTTGTCTTAAGGAGAATCCATCGACCAACACGTTTTTTACCCTTCACCTATTTATTCACCCATTACAGTGTCCGTACACTGAATCACCATTTTCAAATGTGTCTGGACAACCCCCTCTCCCACGCCGACGTCTATGGAGACTCAGTATCTCGTAAACTGGTCCGAGTCTCTTTCTTCTCTCTTTGATCTCTTTTAGAAGGAGACAAAAAGAGGGTCAGGGTAAATAAAAGATGAAAGACGGAGTAAAAAAATTTTCCCTTCTCAGTGGTTTAGAGATTAAAAATTTCATCGTATGATATCTAAAGGAAAAGTCACTTATTTCCCTATTGATAAAAAAATTTAAGAAAATAATACGTAAGAACTGTTTGTTCAACAAAAAGATAAATATGGAGAATTTCAACGTAAACGAAAGAACGGTTCTGTAAAAAATTTTAAATAAGAACAGTCTGAAAGGTATAAAAAATGTATAACCCTAATAACTCTGTATTCGGGAGCCTAGGAACCTTCCTATCCTATAGGAAGGTTGGATCTGTCGTATAATTTTTCGTCTCTATAATGAAACAATTGTTCCAGGCAGACCAGTTCCGATGCCAAAAAGGTCGTCAATACATACCTACACTCTAAACCTGATATTTCTTTCGACTCGCGACTTCTTAACAACGAAAACTTGACACCACAACCTCTTCTGAGAACTCTCAGGGAACCTGACGTTCCTCTAGGTTGGTCAGGTTAGATTTCCTCTATTCGGGACCCACAAGAAACCTTCCTAACTACAACTTCGACTTTAAGGTCATGAAACCGGTGGACCACGCTTCTCGACTGAGTAACCTTTTCTGGGACTACGACCCTTTCTAACTCCCGTCCTCCTCTTCCCCTGCTGTCTCCTATCCTACCAACCTACCGTAGTGGTTGAGCTACCTGTACCCAAACCCATTTGAGACCCTCAACCACTACCTGTCTCTCCGGACCGCACGACGTCAACCACGCCAGTGTCTCTCAGCCTGTGCTGACTCGCTGACTTGACTTCGGGAGCCTAGGTGTAAATTGATGACCGTTGGAAGAATATAAAAAACGGAAATAATACAAGTTCCAATAAAGGATCAAGTGAAAATAAATAGTACAAATTCGTAGTTGTTTAACGAAACCTGAATCAAAGGGAACGAAGACAATTTGAGACGAAAGAATTTTAATCAAAGAGACAATTTTTTTTTTTTTTTTTTTTCTAAAAGAGTCTTAACGGAGAATGGAGGTGTCAGTGGTACATCAAAGGTTTGTAACTATAAAACAAAAACGAAAGGGTCCCAAAAGGGACAACCACACCAATAGGGGGTGAGTGAGTATTTACACTACCTTAGACTGAAAGACACCTCCGACAAAAAAGTCGTCGAGTGACTAAATTAAAGAAGATAGTGGTGATTAAGGACTTATAACTATCGTAACGTCAGTGGACCATGGTCAAAAAGGGTGAAGGAGACCCTTACTCGGGGATAGGGAGTAAGAAGCTCAAAATAAAAAACGGAGGTGATAAATAATAAGGCATTTGGTCTCTTATTACCATATACATGAACTACAGTTTCCGGGAAGAGAAAAGTGATTAGATAAATTCGGTAAATTCTCAGTCTGTGTTGAATCGTTGACTTGTTCTTGTTTAAATTCGAGAGTACCCTGACACATCAATTCGTTCACCATCTTCGAACAGTGTAGTATTTTCAGATTGTCATCACTACGACATGGTACCCGTAACGATAATACAGTCAAAGAGGTCATAGAAATTTCCAGACCACCTTCCATGTTCTAGTGGCACTGAAACTTAATAAATTGGTACTAAGTATAAGTCAAGACTCAAGTTGATCTGGGAAGAACGATACAAAGTCAATAAGATCAATGGGTATCTACATTACTAGCCGTTACCCGAAGTCGAGTGGAAAAAAGAACAAAGAAAAATCGTACACTTGTCACGACACAACGTCGAATCAATACAATAATCACCAATCAGGCCGGAAGAGTCGAAACGGTACACGGGGAGTGCAGTGTAGTGCACTAGACGCAGTAGGGCATTGTCCAGTGAGACAGACCAGGGAGGATGTATTAGTACGACTTGATATACGTAAGAATTAGGGAAGGAACTGGTTAGATTAATTTTCAAGGGAATCGTCTACCAGGCCGTGAAAGGTTTCCTTCGTCCAAGAGGTACACTTTCATTTTCCGGTGAGGGTAAATTATGGGGATAATTGGATCTCCGGGACAACCGAGTCGTCATTTCTTAGCGGACGTTGAGTCCTCTACGACCCAGTCCTTCTCCAGGACCTCCTCCTTTACCGTTGGGTGAGGCCATAAGAACGAACCCTCTAAGGTACCTGTCTCCTCGGACCGTCCGTCGTCAGGTAGTCCGGCGTCTTTCAGCCTGTACCGGAATTCCTTCAAAACTAGAGGTTTAGTTTAAGTACTCGACGACTCCACAAAGCTATTTTCTTTCCAATGTAAACACCTACGGCACGATAAAACTACTATCGTACTCACTCGTTCTACTTTTCCTTGTCTCGACCCGACCTTTAGAGGACGGAGTGGGTCGAGGAGTCGACCCTACAGCAAGTCGAGTCGCGAACGGAGTGCGAGACTGGGTACAAAGAAAAGAAGGAAGGTGGTCAATCTCGACTTTGGAGTTCCGGCTTACGACTACTTGCGCTCTATGAAAGACCTTTACTCACCGTTCACTGCAAAGAATAAGGATAAACCCCTATTCCACCCGTACAGAGAAGAGGAAACGTTGAATCAAGTGAAAAAGCTTTCGTTTCTTTTACCTTAGTGTTCCTTAAAGGAATTTTAAAGGTTACTACGAGCTCGCACTGAACTTATATGTGAGACACCCTGGTCTATGTGTGTCTTTATATTTTGTACATATCATAAACGAAAACTTTCTAGAGTAAAAACCGACGTGACCCAGAAGTGCCGACACGAGTCCGAAAGAGAACACCTCCACCCGTCCGAAGAGGAACTCCACCGAGGGGACGACATCTCGAGGCCGAGATCCCACGTACACGAGTCGTCGACACCGAGTGTCCGAGATCTCACACCCGAGTCGTCAACACCACGTGCCCGAATCAACGGGGCGGCGCACACGTTATAAGGGTCTGGTCCCTAGTTTGGACAAAAGGGACGACGACGATTCAACGAAGTCAGCACAGGTTGAGACACACTAGGGTATCTGTCGTCGGGTGGTCCGAGGCGGCAGGGACCCTAAGAGGTCCGTTCTTGTGACCTCACCCAACGGTAAAGGAAGAGGCTACGTCCTTTCACTTTTCACTTTCACTTCAGCGAATCAGTACAGGTTGAGAATCGCTGGGGTACCTGACGTCGGGTGGTCCGAGGAGGTAGGTACCCTAAAAGGTCCGTTCTCATGACCTCACCCCACGGTAACGGAAGAGGACGTAACCGTCCGTTTAAGAATTGGTGACCTAGTGGTTCCTTCAGGTCGTAAATAAAAAGTGTACCACACTTCCGTATACGGGTCCCGAAAAGATCAGACAGATATAAAAGTAAACCCTTAAATGACATTTGTGGTTTCCAAGACGATTGCACAACGCGACACACATGTGTGACACATATTTACCACACTATACTGTGCACCAGTGTGGTAGTCTTATGTTTTACTTATTCTTCGACTATTTATGAAGGGAATCGGGATCTTCTTGTCTCGTCATTACGAAGTGCAATCAGTAGAGTTTACGAAAATCCTTGTTCGTTCCTTTTTTTACACAGTGACTTCTAAAAGGGAACGTAGAGTGTGTGTCTGTGGCAAGTATCTTCAATTAAATGCTCGGCACACGTACCACAGAGTCTGTCGGACAGTCAAGAAGGACAACGTAAATATAGGACAACAGTTTTACGACACATTTACTTAGTTTACGATGGTGAGAAGTTAGAAAAAGTTTCATATCGATCGTAGTCCACATCTCGTTTCACTAAGTCTATACAGACTTATATATATATATACGTGGGGGGTGTGTGTGTGTATACATATATATGAAAGTATAGGAAAAGAGAATATCCAATAATGTTTTATGACCCATCAAAGGACTCGACATGTCATCCAGGAACAACTCATAGACAGACACACACATACAATTCGGGTAAGGACAAAATACGGAGGTACGGCAAGAGGAAACCATTGATGTTCAAACAAAAGATTCAGACACTCAGATAAAGACAAGGAATTTATTCAAGGAAACATAGTAAAAAAATCACAGGTGTATATTCACTATAGCACCTTACAAACTGTAAGAGACAGACTGAAGTGAATCATACTAGCAGCGACCCAGGTAGGCACAACGACGTCTACCGGAACAAAGTAAGTAAAAGGACAAAGTGACTCATGAATCCTCCCCGAGTCCCGTACACACGACTTCACAAGTCACCCGAGTGAGACCGTAAACCTTTGCGGAAAAGAAAGGGACACCAGGGGTGAGTCACTGACAGAGTTTATAAGGGTATCGGGAAGACTCAACGACTCCTTCGATGATTGCACCGCCTCGACCCTCTCGGGCACGGAAGGCGGCCACAGACGCGAAGTCCCGTGTCGACGACGAGGGACTCGGGAGAAGGGCGAGAGCCGGAGACTCCCTCGGGGGAAGAACCACAGGACCGACAGCTGGGTCCACCGAGACATTGTGGTCGGGACGAAGAAGAGACCGTAGAAGTCAAAAAAGAAGAGAGAGACCAAAGGTGGAGTAACTGTTCTGTATGTATTAATACGATAGAAGAGGTTGAGCTTTATCTAAAAAAATTTTTCGAAAAATGACACGATTTTCACTGTATTATATATGATAAAGTCGGTATAAATTGCCATGTCAAGCTGCTGTGGTTCGGGCAAGTGTAACAACTCGTCGAGAGTGGCAGTGGGTGGGAGGACTCAAAAAGTGGAAGGATTTGACTTCGAGACAGGGGTAATTTGTACTTGAGGGTAGGGGTAGAGGGGTGGGCAGGTGGGGTGTCGGGGTCCGTAGATGGTCACACGAACGACTGAGACACTTAATCTGATAAGATTCATGGAACATACGACGACGACGACGACGACTCAGCGAAGTCAACACAGGTTGAGACACACTGGGGTATCTACCGTCGGGTGGTCCGAGGGGACAGGGACCCTAAGAGGTCCGTTCTTGTGACCTCACCCAACGGTAAAGGAAGAGGTTACGTACTTATTCACGTTAGTTTTTGATAAACAAACGTGGCTTATATTTAACCTTACGTGTAATTCAAAATAAATAAAAATTAACTTCCTACTAACGAAATATCATAACATAACAAAAGATGTTTGTACTTGTACTCAGTTGGCATTCATATGTATACAAGGGAGGGAGAACTTGGAGGGAGGGGTAGGGTGGGAAGATCCAACAATGCCTCGGGGTCAAAATCAAGGGACTCAGTGTGTCGTCTTCCAATTAAATTGTATACAGGATCCCGATTGTTAAATTGTATACAGGATTGTATACAGGACCACCGAGTTTACCATTTCTTAGACGTACACTATGTCTCCTGGACCCAAGTTAGGGACCTAGTCCTTCTAGGGGACCTCTTCTCTTACAGTTGGGTGAAGTCATAAGAACGGACCTCTTAAGCTGTCTCCTCGGAACGTCCGATGTCAGGTTTACCTAATGAAGAAAAAAAAGGGGGAGACACGATATATCATCCAAGAGTAATCACTGGACAAAATATGGATCATGACACATATATCAAACTCGTAAGAAACCGTAAAGGAAAGAAACCCTAACCTTACTTTTGACTGGAAAAGGTCAGGACACCGGTGACGACTCAAAAGGTTTAAACGACCGTATAACTCACGTCGTGAAAGTGTCGTAGTAGTAAGTCCTAAACTTTGTCGAGTTGACCTTAAGGTAGTGGAGGTGATCGTAACAAGCATCACTACGAAAGATTCCGGGTGAACCGAAGTGTAAGGTCCTACAGACCGAGATCCACTCACTAGTGTGGTAGTACTAATAGAACCAGCACTTCTAGAAAAAAAATGTCAAGAAGACACATAAGAACGGTGGAGAAGAATTATAGAAGACGAAGACAATCCAGGTTTGGTAAAGACAGGAAATAACTCGAGTAGAAACGTACTTTACAAGGCAACCATAGAGATTAAAAGAACTTCTCTAGAGAACAGAAAGGGTAAGACAACAAAAGGAGATAAAGAAACGTAACTAGTGACTCCTTCCGGAAGAATAGAGAGGAACGATAAGAAACCTTGAGACGTAAGTCTACGAATATAGACAGGAAAAGTGGAAACAAAAAGTGAAGAGAAGAAAAGCGTCGATAAACATTCCGGAGGAGTCTGTCGGTAAAACGAAAAAGTGTAAAGAGAAGGTACTCCTACCAGAACTAGGGACAGAGGACATGTTACAGTACTTAGAGACAGGTATCAAGTAGTTCGTGAGACAGATAGTCTAGATCAGGGAATTTAGATAAAGAGTGAAGATGACATATTAGAGTGTACGATCATTTCATTACGAGTTTTAAGAGGTTCAGTCCGAAGTCGTCATGTACTTGGTACTTGAAGGTCTACAAGTTCGACCAAAATCCTTTCCGTCTCCTTTGTCTCTAGTTTAACGGTTCTAGGTGACTTAGTAGTTTTTTCGTTCTCTCAAGGTCTTTTTGTAGATAAAGACGAAATAACTGATACGATTTCGGAAACTGACACACCTAGTGTTATTTGACACCTTTTAAGACTTTCTCTACCCTTATGGTCTCGTGGACTGGACGGAGAACTCTTTGGATATACGTCCAGTCCTTCGTTGTCAGTTTTGACCTGTACCTTGTTGTCTGACCAAGGTCTATCCTTTTTGTCATGCAGTTCAGACATATAACAGTGGGACGAATAAATTGAATATATGTCTCATGTAGTACTCTTTACGACCCGACCTTCTTCGTGTTCGACCTTAGTTCTAACGGCCCTCTTTATAGTTATTGGAGTCTATACGTCTACTATGGTGGGAATACCGTCTTTCACTTCTCCTTGATTTTTCGGAAAACCACTTTCACTTTCTCCTCTCACTTTTTCAACCAAATTTCGAGTTGTAAGTCTTGTGTTTCTAGTACCGTAGACCAGGGTAGTGAAGTACCCTTTATCTACCCCTTTCTCACCTTTGTCACAGTCTGAAATAAAAAAACTCGAGGTTGTAGTGACGTCTACCATTAACGTCGGTCCACCCTCCCCCCAAACCCTAACCCTTGTGTACATATGGGTACCACCTAAGTACAACTACACACCGTTTTGGTTATGTTATAACATTTTATTATTATTGGTATTTTTTTCTTTTTTTTTTTCTGCGAATGAGGAACCTTCCTTTCAATACTGGTTGGATCCATCTTATAACTTTTCGTCTCTGTAATGAAACGGTTGTTTCCAGGCAGATCAGTTCCGATACCAAAAAGGTCACCAGTACATACCTACACTCTCAACCTGACATTTCTTCCGACTCGTGGATTCTTAACTACGAAAACTTGACACCACAACCTCTTCTGAGAACTCTCAGGGAACTTGACATTCCTCCAGGTTGGTCAGGTAAGACTTCCTCTAGTCGGGACCCTAAAGAAACCTGCGTTACTACGATTTTGACTTTGAGGTCATGAAACCGGTGGAGTACGCTTCTCAACTGAGTAAACTTTTCTGAGACTACGACCCTCCCTAACCCCCGTCCTCCTCTTCCCCTGCTGACTCCTACTCTACCGACCTACCGTAGTGACTGAGTTACCTGTACTCAAACCCACCTGAGACCTTCAACCATTCTTGTCCCTCCGGATCACATGATGCTAAGTACCCCAGCGTTTCTCAGCGTGTGCTGACTCACTGACTTGACTTGACACATATATACAGCTAGGGTTAGACAGTCAAATTTCCATAAAAAAATTTGGAAAAAAGAGATGTTCCGGAAGAAAGGAAAGTAGGGGACTGTGCAAAGAACTCTTTGTCAAATTATATAATGAGGAAAAAGGAAGTGATGAGAATAGTTGGGAATTTGGGTTTCTTAGACCGAGTAAAAAGTTAGGTAGACGATTTACCGCAAGAGGTTTTGTTACTTAGGAGTTTTGTTTACAAACAAAGAATTCGAAGTTAAGGGAACTGTAGAGAGCGAGGCAGTTACGACTCTTTGGAAAAGAAAGAACATAACGAAGTACATTATAACAAGTTCAAAAGGAGAATTAAAAAGTCGACGGAGAAATACCGGAGAAAACATTAAAGTAAAGGAGGGAGGGTTTTTATACCCTCAAAAATAGAGGATCAGACAAGAAGTACACTCACGGTAAAGAGGGACTGAATGGGTAAGTTTTAATCCCCATTGTAGAGTATTAAGAAATATGACAGGACGTATCGTCAAGCGAGTATCGAGAGGTCCTTTACACACTGAATTAACTGATGTTTGTTCACTAACCAATTTGTTTATCTAATCCGTGGTAACGATATTTTATTTATTGGTTGATATATTTCTAGTCACTCGAATAAGTTCGGTCACTTGTTTGTCTTCCGGTTTAATGAAGTCTTTATTTGTCATTAATGTTCCTCTTAAAAATTTTAAGACTCGAAAATATGTAAATGAAAGAATATTCCTAACTTTACTAGTCTCCTATTTCCTTAATATCGTTCCTCGTTCCCTTACTTAATGAATGGACATCAGAGACTGTATAAAAATTTACATGTCACAAGATTATGTGTCTGATAAAATATAAACATTTGCATATCAACATATATCAGGTCTGATAATATTATCGAAATGACTGATAAGTCAGTCATTTCTTAGACGAACCCAAGTTAAGGACCTAACCCTTCTAGAGGATCTCTTCCTTTACCGTTGGGTACGGTCATAAGAACGGACCTCTTAGGGTGCTTGTCTCCTCGGACCACCAGACGTCAGGAACCCCAGTGTTCTCAGTCTGTGTTGAATCGTTGATTTGGTGGTGGTACATTAACAATGTACCAATATAAACATATAAAAAGTGTCATTATACCTATCTCAAGGGTCTTATTAAGTGGAGGGAGGGACTCAAGTTTTCATTAAAATACGGAATAAAGGAAAATAAAGTAGTCGTGGTTTTATCTTTACTTAGTCTCGAAGGGCTGTCTACCGGAGGACACGGCCAGGGCTCAACATTTATCTAGAGATGTGAATTTGGTCTCGGATATCCTCTTCCGTCAACGGAGCCACTGGGATTTAGATTGGGGCTTAAGTGGTTCGGAAAAATAAAGGTCGTGTCAAGGAAATTTTTTTTTTTCTGGATCTATCGGATAGGAACTTCATAGTCCGTTTCAGGAGTCGGCACATTCCTTCAGAAAGAATCCTTACGAACTAATAATAGAAGAAACCTCATCTCAACTCAATGTTAGGACACAATCAAAGTCCACATGTCGTTTCACTGCAAAATAGACTCTCAAACCCCAAAGGTATTTTGTCTGGGTACCTGAGAACCTCTCTTCTGAAGTCAGAACTTTACTCACGACCGTGATCCGACCTGCCACCTCCTCCCAGAGGTGGAGGCACTGGGAGGGGGTCGGGACAGATGGGTCATACGAAGGTCGGACCGGTACTTTTCCCCACCCCTTTAATTCTATGAGGCCGTCCTAGTGAACGGAGCTCACACAGCAGGTCGGTGACGGTACCGAATCGGCCTTTCCTTTGTTAACCCAAATTTATAACAATTGAGAGAAGTAAACACTTTGTCCTCGGGGAATAGGAACGGTTTGGAGGTAAAAAACATAAAACTTTTTATTCATCTCATTCATTAGGTTCTTAGATGAACCTTAGCGTCAACGTCCTTGACTTAGTAGTTAAGCAATAGGCATAAAATCACTACTACCGTCGACACAAGGTGGAGGAAATGGTACGTGAGAGAGTACGCGAGACCTCCCGGGCAGCATGACCAGTTAGTATTGATGGAACGATAACACATAACACCGACCCCCTGGACCCGAAGCCGGTCCCACTTATAAGAGTGGCCATAAAGAGTCTGAAGAAGGTCGGAAAACCTTCGACACCCATGACACCTGTCAATGATGAGTCTCGTGGAAGTGGTCGTGGGTCTCGGGTCCCATTTGACTTCTTTACACTTGCACTAAACTACATCTACTGATCCATGGTCGGTCCTAATAGATCTGTGAAAAATTAATGTCAGTACACAAGTAAAGGCCGGGAAAGGTGTAACTGGACATATCAAAATACCGACCACGTAGACTAAGGGTACCCGAAGTCCTTGGTTTCGTATTTGTTGAAGGGTTTCGCAAAAACGGAAGTCTTTAGACCGGTCGAGGACGAACAGATGTAAAAAACAGATATTTGTTGGTCTATATTTTAAAGGACCCTGGATTTTTTATACATATATAACAAAGGTTGAATGACAAGTCATGTGTCATAAGAAATCTTAATGTCCGTTTCATAAACGGTGAGGGACGGAAAAGACCGACTGAGTAGTGACTGTCACTGTTCCTTTCCAGTTATTTATGGAATTTACAAGGTTAAAGACCGAAATTTTTAACTCTCTCCTATATCGAGTCATAGCACTTTCTCCTACCTTCCTAACTCGGTTCTAAGGTCGGAACAACAAGGTTAGGACCTTGTCCTGTGGCAGACTATTAAGACAATACCCTGATTCCTTTCTGTGAAGCATGACATGGTTTGAAATCTTTATGACCCAACCGGTTTTACAGGTATTGTAGAAAATCTTTTTTGGGGTTTCCACAAATCGGGTTGGGTCATGAACCCTACGATTACCAGAGTTTCGAACAGATCAAGGAGTAGGTAGAGACGGGGAAGGGGCAGGGGGGGGGGCGGGGGGCGCGACGAACGGGGGTCGACACTGTCGGTAAAGCGTCTTCCAGTGACAGGGACGGGAGAAGGACGTCTGTGTTTCCTGTACTTGCTTAAGCTCTGGCTGCCGAAGAAGCGAGATGTAGTGGCGGCTCCTCGGTAGTTCGTCCGGTTTCAGGTGGTGCAGTTCACGGTACTCAAGTGCCGGTGGAAGAAGGGTGTCGGGTGCAAAACGAGGCAGACGGTACTTAAACAGACCATACCATTGAGCGCACACTGCGGCTCGAAGTCCAATACGGAACACAGTGAAGAAAACTAACAAATAAATAAACCGACACAACCCAGAATCAATACCGTGTGTCCAAAGTCTCGTGTCCGAATCAACAAGACTCCGGACACCCTAGAATCTGGGGACTCGTTCCTGACTTGCGGGCAGGGGACGTAACGTACCGTCTAAGAATTTGGGACCTGGTGGCCCCTTCAGGGTACTACGTAGAAGAATTAGGTGGTCCGGACCGTACAAGGTGGAACCCCCTCACATGTCCTTATCCATGATGGACTCTCAAAGATCACCGGAGTGGACCTAACTCTTCCGAGTTTACCACACTAAGATCTATTATAAAAGTATTATCTCGAGGATATCGTACTCCTTAGGTCGAGGGAATTCTTTCTAAAGTTCCTTTGAAACCAAAGGTTAATTTACCCTTCGAAGACCCCCACTCACCCCTCCCTGTCTTCTCCCTCTCTAGAAATAACATTCGTGTCAAAGTATCAGTTTTGACGGTGGTCGAGCTGTTGGGTTGACACGATTGATTTACAGACGTCTTCCGTTGTGAACGGGTAACCTCGACTACCCAAAGACACAAATGTCCCGAGAACCCACAGAATTTGTCGGGGGCTTGTCTCTAACCAAGTTCGGAGTCATTGGTGTCGTCGCATCCGATGCCATCTGACCTCTGAGTCTTACTGAGGATAGAGAACAAAGTCGGAGGGGGTGAGAAAACCCCAGAAGTCAGGAAATCCAAGAACGTCCTAAACAATTACGTGTTGGAGACCGAATTGGTCCCATAGGTCTCCAGCCCATCTGAAAACCACCTAAAGGTAGCTGACAGAAGTAGATTACTGAACTCGAGGAAGGAAAAATTATCACTTACAATTGTCTTAGTCAGAATTCCAACTCTTAAATAATCGACGTTTGCAAGAGTCTATGAGTCTTCCTCCTTTATTTCACAATATACCTAGAGAAACGAATAGACATGACTTGAATCATTCTGTCACTTTTTAAAATTCACAGCTGTACCTTTAAACGGTGGTCCTCGGACACTAGGTAAAGACCACCCTGTAGAAAAAAACAGACGTACAAACAAACCCTTTATACGTTTACTTTTCCTTTACTTGAGTAAATGACTTACAAGTCCGAAAAGTGTTTCGTCCAGTTTTATTCTCGTGTGTAATTGTGAGAACCGACTATTGTCTGCTCCCGACGACTAGTCTTTTGCGATACACTCTCGTCCTTCGATACTCTCGAACAAGTAGAACATTTACAAAAACACAAACCATGATGTCAACGGAGATTACAGGTATACGTATAAATTTGTATACGAAATAACGTCCCCAGACTTGTTTGTTCCGATGGTCACAGCTGCATTCACTCTTCCTAAAGACAACATGATCGTAGTAAGGAAACCAAATCGACAGGGAATTGAAGACTTTTAGAGTTCGACATCAATAAAGAAAAGTCTTACATTACGTCGTTAAGTGTTCTTCACATAGCTATTTCATTATCGTTTCACGTGTCCTAGTCGATAGTTGTCGGCTCTTTGATACCATGCCTGGCTCTAAGCGGAAACAGACTTTATGCTACTAAAGTAGGACTGTAACGGAAATTGTCGGGCGCTTAAGGAAAAATTTCCTGAAAAATTTTTTAAGAAAAGAAAAAACCACCGTGACCCAGAAACAACGACGCACACCCGAAAGAGAGCAAAGGTTCTCGTCCCCGGTGAGAGATCGGCGCCGCGAGTCCCGAAGAGTAACACCACCGAAAAGAAACACGTCTCGTACCAGAGATCCAAACGTCCGAAGTCATCAACCCCACGTACCCGAAACAACGAGGTGTCGTACACCTTAGAAGGGTCTGGCCCCTAGTTTGGGTACAAGGGACGTGACCGTCCACCTAAAAATAGGTGACATGGTGGTCCCTTCAGGTTGTTGAGGGATTAGGAACAAGTATTACGCGTTAAGAATTTAAAAAGGTCCGCGCAGTTATAGGGATTTTGTGAAAGGAGAAGTCATTGTTAACAATGACTCTGGGTCTTGATCACAGAACGGGAGAGTCACAAATTAGAGGGGTATCTAGTTTAGTTTTAGGATTGTCTCCGACGAAGTTTACTCGATAAAACTCCTAACACTCTATAACGTGCACATTTTCCGTTGTGTCCACTGCACAAGCAGTGTCGTGGACCGTCTTGACAAGAGACACGGACAGAGAAGACAAGTATAGATTGGTCGCACTTTTCAGAGGGGCGAGGAGTGTGACTATTTGGCTACGGAGATCTCCTCCGTAATATATTATCGAAGGTTTCCACTTTCGTGGTCAAGATCCAACTTTCTCTTTTCCTTTTTAAATGTAATTTAATCCTTCCCTTCAGGCAACTGTATTGAGGGTAAATTTGCTTATTGAGACCAGAGGAAGGACTTTATAATTGGGTAGACGGGTCTCCGCCGTCTGAAGTCGATAGAGGTCCAATGGACTTTGCTCATAGAGTACGGGAACTGGGTCTTGTCGATTACCGAAGGACAGAAGTGACCTGTACTGATATTCCGAACTGTTCATTTTTAGCACTGAAGGTTATGTGTAGTGACGTTACAAAAATAATAAGACAAGTAAGACGTTTTCAGAGACGATCTCTTTACTGTTCACCCCTTGGGTCCCTGTGTGTTTGGTAGTGTGAGAGAACAAGGGAAAGTCAAGGTGTTCCTCTCCAAGTTTTAGCTGTACGGCGTGTCTAAATTCCAGATGTTAATGTTCTCGGGTTGGAAGACACTCGTGACACCCTGGGACGACACCCCGGACCGGTCCGTTCCTGAGTTCACACTGCCACTCAGGGTGTGCTTTCCACGAACCCCAGGGGTGGATGACTTGGAGGTCCCCCGACCTAAAAGTCGAAACTACTCTCCTACTCCCTCCCTCCCTTCTACTTCTACTGACCGAACAAGTCGGTCGGGCCTTCTCGGGGCACCAGGACTTTCTCTTCAAGAGCCTATTGTTCGGTGACGACAAGAAAGGGAAGGTGGAAGGTGGTGGGGCACAGAATAAAGGGTCCCTTCACGTGTAAGTCCAGGGAACAGGTCCGAGGACCGGACCACGACAGACTCCGTGGGTCAGGAAGCCTCGTTCCTCCGCCGTCCGAGGAGACTGACCAGGGGACGGGACCGGACAGGGAAGGACTGAGACCGTCGAGGCCGGTACGGGGACGGTGAGAGGGACCTTGGTCGTTCCTGGTAAGACAGACACCAGGGTAGCTCCTTACTCGGACCGTGTAGACGACCCGACGACTTTTCAGGACATACCTTTTTAAGAGACCGAATGACTTCGACCGTGTGGACAGGGGTCTCACACGACACTTGGGGTCGACGTGTCAAATTTACAACCTTCACAGTTAGTGACTCAGTACAGGTCGAGAAACGCTGGGGTACCTAACATCGGGTGGTCCGAGGAGATAGGTACCTTAAGAGGTTCCGTTCTTCTCACCTCGCCCAACGGTAAGGGAAGAGGCCCCCTAGAAGGACTGGGTCGTCAACTTGGGTCCAGAGGACATGAGTCCGTCTAACAAACGGTAGACTCGGCGGCCCCTTCGGGCGCGTCCCTCGTCGGGTCGAGACTGTCGTACCGGAGGAGGTCCACTGGACTGGTGTCTCGGGCTCGAGTGAGGGGAAATGGGTAGGTCAATAAGTCGGATTGGTCTCTTTTTCGGTCTGTCGAAAGAACGAGATTTTCGGGTCCAACGATTCCGTTATTGGAAATCTTTGACTCTACGGTAAAGTGGTCCGAATCGCCCTTCCCTCCCTTTTTAAGGTTGTGTCTGATAGTCTCGGGAAGACGGAAACCTCACCCCGACTCTCCCCTGTCTCGGATCTATTACACAAGTTTCGTTTCCACGGGGTGAGTCGTCCCTCGTAAAATAAGAGTTAAAATTTTTAAAAATAACCTCATATCAACTGCATGTGACAAAACAATTAATGAAGATATGTCGTTTTACTAAGTCAATGTGTGTGTGTGTGTAATATATTACACGTATGAAATATACGTAAAAAATGTGTGAGAAAAGGTAATACCAAATAGGATCCTATAACTAATTTGTACGCACAAACGATTCAGTGAAATCAATACAGACTGAGAAACGTTGGGGTACCTCTCCACGCACGGTCCGAGGAAACAGGTTCCCTTAGAGATCCGTTCTTATGATGTCATCCAAGGAGTCGGGAGGAGGTCCTCTAGAAGGGTTGGGTCCCTATCTGGGCACAGAGAATTTAGAGGACGTGACCGTCCGTCCAAGAAATGGTAATCGCGGCGGACCCTTCGGGTGACTAATTTGTATCTTCGGTGAAATAAAAAACACCCACTGGGGTAAAATTGAATACGGTGACCGATTACACACAACCCAGAAAATTCACTATTTCCCCCGACTGGATTTGTCCTTTTAGTGGGAATCTACGGAGGAATCGGTGTAGGGTGCACATAGACGTCCAGACCACCTCGGACCTCACTGTAGAATTCCTTCCGTCCTCTATAATCCAAAAAGTTGAGTAACGACTTTCGTTTGGGTGTCCATCAGTTTTAAGTAGACTTGGTCTCTTTGGAGACGACGGGTTCCCTGGTGGTGTATGATAGGACAGATGGGGACGAGTCGTCAGGCACCCACCCACCGGACCGTAACACATCTCACAGAAATCCTCAAGTGTCCGTTGTCCATCGACCTCCCAAAGACTCGCCTGTTTGTCCTGTCCTTACTAGTTTAGGTGTGGAGTACCGTGGAACTCAGATTACCAGAACCTGTAACCCCAAAAGAAGGGACCTCGGGTAGTGGGGCGGACGTCTCCGGTGCGAGTAGGGTCGTCACCGACGACGGAGACTCGAGTCTTGAGGGCGATCCTAAGGAACCGTAATAAGGTGCCGAGGGTGCGGGACGAGACAGGGGAGTAAAGAGTTGTAAGAAAGAAGAGACAAGGTAAGAGAAGAAAGTAAAGGACCGGAGACCGGAAGGAATGAAAGGGAGGAAGAGAAGAGGGGAGGAGAGGGGGTGAAGGAAGGGGGGCTCAGTGAGAGACAAGAACGACCTTGGGGCGCTCCGCCCCGCGACAGACGAGGGGGGAGTACGGGGACAGACGCAGAGGTGGGGGGTGAGAGAGGGGATCCGGAGGGGCACAGAGACGGAGGGAGGGAGAAGAAGAACGAGAGGACATTCGCAGGACGGATTCGTACACGCCGGGGGAGAATAGGACTAGGACAGAGGAAGGAGACCGACGACTTTAAGCGTACTGTAATCAGTAGTCTCCTTGACAAACGTGAGTGTCTCCAAGTCAATAGTGGATGATCCAAGCATTGTCCGAAGACTGTAAAACTAGGACCACCCGTCCCTCGGAAAGACGTGCCGTGTAGTCTCTCCTCGAATCTAGACCATGTGAAAATTTGTCATTCTATCTACGAGTTAGGGACGATTGACGGAGGGAGAGAGAGGGAAGGTCAGTACCCATCCTTTACCCTCGACCCCGGCGGGTTGTATTTCGGACGTAGACCATCGGTCCTTCTCAGTTCATTTAGTCTGTCCCAAGTCTCCTGTCTCCGGTAATATTCATCGTAGAAGTGACATAACTTCTAAAGTGAAGACTACCCAAAAAAAAAAAAATGTTGATAGATACCAAATATGAATGAATGTATCTTTTACGATAAAACAAAATAACACTTGCCAGACAAATGGATCACTTTTGATTTCCATTTCTGTCGATTTCATAGTAGATTTATAAAGTTATTGTAAAACTTTCTACTTTCTTTTCAACATAAACCACTTGTGGAAAACCTCCGGTTAGTGACACGAGTCAAACACGTGTGTTTACCCGCCGTCGGAAGGAACGGTAGTTGTTCCGAGACCGAGTCGGAGCTCGTCCTCAGCACAGGGTCGTAGTACGGTTTTCCGTGGACGGTCCACGTACTCATAGAGTCACTTCGTCTCCACCTACGAACCACCGTATTATTCTCGTGGCGGGATTATAGACAGAAGTCGCAGAGGGAGACACCCCTTCTACCACGACCCCCCAACGGTCAACAGACAACCTGCATGGACGTGGGCTTTGTCTAGCACAAGTCTCACAGACCTTCAACCAAGACAGTGGGAACGAGTGCCGCAACGAAGAGAAAGTCGTACACCGTACTTACACGTAGTGTCTACGGTCTGTTTCCACCGGTTGGAAACACCATATTTGGTCTTCGACTACCGACTTCGCGACCGTTACTAGCTCTCGTGAGTCGTCCATCCTTACCGAAAATCCCCTGTTCACGGGCGTCAAAGTTGTTCCTGATAAAGTCAGGGAAGTGAGAACCTGAACATTGTTGACATACCCCTTTAGACCTTAGACAAAGGTTCGAGAACGGAACTGGGACCGAAAGTAGACGTTCAGGTGTGGGGGTGAAACTCTACAAACAAATTACGTAAAGCGAACACCCATAGAAACATTCTCGAATTTAAGAAGTACCTTACTCGTCCCCGTGTTTGTTTACATAAGTAATTTTAATAACTCCTAAGTGACGACCGAAATATGGACATATTCTACTGATACATTATCGACCACCCTTTTTGTAAACGACTTTAGTAGAGGTTTTACGGAGGTTTTGTGACTTAGGCTCCGTCGAAACGGAAAGGCGAGTCATCGCACGACTTAGGAGTGTAGACACTTGTTTGGGAGAAACTCTGAACCGAAACCCTGAAGGGACCACCAGGTCTCCAATTCTGAAGTGGAAGGTCACGTCCTTCGCACTCAAACTAGGGACCAGTCCCTCGATCCTAGGGTGTCCGGAGCGGGGCTTTTTGGTTTTGTATTTTGTCTTCATTATAACATTGTTGAAGTTCCTTCTGAAATTTTTACCAGACGAGATTTTTTTTTTTTTTAGAATTTCTGAACCGAAACGGATGAACTCGATCAAAAGGTAGGTAACCAGAAACTAAGGATAAACACTGACTCGCGTCACCCCTCACACCCTTTTTGGTCACCCGGGGGTCTTTTATACTTCCTTCACTCGTACGAGACGACCACGTATTTTATATTATCTGCAAGTGTCCCATGCCCTAGGATTCTCTCACGGCTCCTCCTCCTCTCCAAGGCAATAGGATGTATAAGTCCCTAGACTTTACCGAAGCCCTGGTACCTGTCGCCGTACGTACCAGGGCAGACACCACTCACCCATCCACCCACCAGACTGAGGAACAAACATTGGGTCCGAGCGACGAATTCTCTAAGACTCGTGTAGAAGTCTCTTCCAGGTCAACTTTAACCAGAGGGCACGAGGTATTTTCCACTTCGTTTCGGCGGCATGCACGGTCCTGGTCCCTTTTTTCCATCGATAGGGATGAGTGTCACCTGAACAGTAGTCATTAAGCAGAAGTAATTGGACTCCGGTCCTGAAGGGACCACCGAGTCTTCCATTTCTTAGACGGACCTTACGTCTTCTGGGCCCGAACTAGGGACACACCCCTTCCAAAGGGACCTCTTCCCTTACCGGTGGGTGAGGGTTCATAAGAACGGACCTCTTCGAGTACCTGTCTCCTCGGACCGCCCGATGTCAGGTGCCCCGGTGTTTCTCAGCCTGGGTTGTCTCGTTGACTGTGAAAGAGATTCTGAAAGACCCAATTTCGGAGGAAAATGGACCGGACTACTTACTAAGAAAAGATCAATCTTTAATGGCTGGATCGGTGGGTGTTTCTCCGATGATGAAGATCTTCATTTTGGTTTCATGTCGGGTGATCTTTTCGAAACATTCACCTACCCCAACACCCTTCAACCCCACCCCCGTTGTTCTACCCCAAGGAGACTTTATTACCGTTATAAGAGTTTTTATTACCGTTTGAAAAGGAATCTTAAAATCTTACAATAACGGACGGTACCAGGCTGACAAAATGTTTTGACTTAGGAGGTATCTCGTGATTCCATCTTTATGGTGTCTGGTAGAATAAGACATGAAACTTTGAAATGACCTTTCAAATTCTAATCTTACCCCTTCTTATCGGTTGTAGGAATTGTAAAATACTATAATACCTTCGAGTAGGTCGGAGGACAACCTTCCACGAAAAACTCTCCAACACTGACACACTAAGAAAGAGTTAAAAATAAAAAAATTGTGGTTTTGGTAAAGTATAACTCCATATCGGTTTATTAATTACAACACCATTAAAGTCCACTTGTCATCTCCCTGAGTCGATATACATATGTACACTAAGACTTATCAAAGTTGTATATAATATTTTATGAATAAAAGGAACCTGCATCTTATACTTTCTGTTTGGATCTCACCATTTCTGTTTGGACCTCACCATTTCTTAGAAGGACGGTTCCGTCCTCTGTGTCCTCTACGTCGAAGTCAGGGACCTACCCTTTCTAGGGGACCTTGTCCTTTACCATTGGACGAGGTCATAAGAACGAACCTTTTAAGGTACCTGTCTCTCCGGACCGTCCGATGTCAGGTACCTCAGAGTTTCTCAACCTGTACTGACTCGTGTGTGTATTAAGGTTGGTGTTTTTCCTATCCTATTAATACATGATACTCCACGGTAGTTCACTATAGTGTCATCTATTTACACAGTTAGCTGTACAATACGCACAATTGAATCGTGTTACACTATACAGTTCATATAAAGTTAAAATTCCTTTCTTTACAAGATTCTCCCACCCTCCTTCCAAGGTCCTTTCAACCAGATGTTGAAGAGACCGTACCCCACTCCTTATTTAACAGACACTTAAAAAATTTCTTCACAAACCTAATCTGAACCCTTTCCAGAGACCCATTTGGTACAGAGTCTCTGTTAGTTTTATCCGTCGTAGAATTGGACTTCTGACACCACTTACTAAGGTAAGCCCAGAAGTCACTAGATGGTAGGTCAAGAAGAAGGGATGTACCATCCAGTGTCTTTAACTACGGCAATACGGACATTCGGTACGTTCGTTACCCCTCAGTAAAAGGGAAGTCAAGTCGATTTTAGGGATTAAAGGGAAGGTCAAGTCGATTTTAGGGACATACAGGCACTAGACCGTAATACTTTTCACGAACAAAGACGACGTCTCTACCAGAAAACGACCAACCTTACAAAGAATTGGACTGTAAAAGGGGTCAGACAGGGTATTTCTCTGTGCCAGGTGGGGGGTCTAAAGTCCGAAGGTCCGTCCTCCACGAGGAAAACGGGACGTCCTTGGGGAAAGACTCGACAACGTCTACTTTGAAGTCTTGTCCTATACTTTTTCTTTCGTCCAAGAGTCTTATCGATCCTTCTGCGAGGCGACAAGGAACAAAAGAAAATTGGGGACCGAGTAGTAAAAGTCTCGGAGTCCCCTAGAGGACCCTCAGAGGGAACCTTCTCTACCTCTTTCGTACGCTAGCAGGTCTTGGACTCGGCTTGTTTCTTTCTTCAAGAGATGCACACTTTGATTTTTAGCTCCTGAAGTGGAACGTGTTTTACGACCCCTTTCCTTCAAAACCGTTCCATACTATGACATACATCCTAAGACACCCGGTCTACTGTCTTTGACTCTTCGTTTCGAGACCGGTCGTCTTGACTCGACCACCCTGGTTTTGGTCCCTACCCACACGTCTCTCTCCGAAGGACCCGCCCTCGACACTACACGACACTACAAACAATCTCCCGTCTCTCCCCAGACTTAGTTTTCCCTGGGTCCCCGAAGGACCACCGAGTCTGCCATTTCTTAGACGGACGTTTCGTTCTCTGGACCCAAGATAGGGACCCAACCCTTCTAGGGGACCTCCTCCCACACCGTTGGGCGAGGTCACAAGAAGGGACCTCTTAGGGGTACCTGTCTCCTCGGACCGCCCGATGTCAGGTGCCCCAGCGTGTCGGAGCCTGTGTTGACTCGCTGATTCGTGTCCCTCGAGAACCCTCGTCGTCGGAGATGAGGGACCCCTTTTTGTCGAGGTCGGCAGAGTGAAACTTCCACAAGTAGGGTGGTCGAAGACTCGCACCATAGAAGCCTGCGGTTGCTTCGCCCTTCCACGGGGCCGGTCAAGGATAGAGTATCTATAAAAACAAAGTAACCACCAAAACAACAACAAAACGAGGAAAGAAGTTGGGTCTCACACCAAAATGAAAGGAATACTAAAAAAAGAGTCAGAACAGAATCGAATCCCGATGACCTTATTTTGTGGTGTCTCCCCCCGTCGAAGTTGTCGTCCTTACATAGAGAGGGTCAAGACCTCCGACCTGTAGGACCTAGTTCCACACCTGTCCCGACAGGGAGGACTCCGGAGGGAGGAAGGGCCCACATCTGCGACAGAAGAGGGACACAGGAATGTACCGGCAACGAGACACAGGGCTAAGGGAGAAGAATACTCCTACGGTCAAGCTACCGTAGTCCCGGGTAGGATTACTGGAGTAAACTTGTATTAGTAGAGACATTTCTGGGACAGAGGTTTATTCCAGTGTGAGAGTCCACGACCCCCAAATCCTGAAGTCGTATACTTAATAATTTCGAGGGGACCGCCGAGTCTACCATTTCTTAGATGGACGTTACACTCTCTGGATCCGAACTAGTGACCCAGTCCTTCTAAGGTATCCTCGGACAGGTACCTTAATAGACCTTCCCTGTGTCACGTCGGGTCTTAATGTCGGTATTGAACTCACAGAATCCTTTTCAAAGTGCCTCCTCAGGGAGGAGAGTTAATAAGGACGGTGAGTGAGTTGCATACCCGAGAGATAGTACCCCCCGTTCCTCCTCCTCCTCCTTTTGTATCAGATTCTTTAATATCAGTTGATAGTCACTCCTCTTCTAACAGTTCTGTCACTAACATTTCTCCCTACAGTACCTTATGTCCGAAAATGCAATATAACCGATAATTCCTATAGAGTACTACCGTGGGGTGAGGTCGTGAGAACGGACCTTTTAGGGTACCTGCCTCCTCGGACCATCCGACGTCAGGTACCCCAGCGTTTCTCAACCTGTACTGACTCACTGGAGTGAAAGTGAAAAGTGAAAGGACGTAACCTCTTCCTTTACCGTTGGGTGAGGTCACAAGAACGGACCTCTTAGGGTCCCTGCCACCTCGGACCACCCGACGGTAGATACCCCAGCGTGTCTCAGCCTGTGCTGACTTCGCTGAATCGTCGTCGTCGTCGTCGTCGTCGTCGTCGTCGTCAACAAAAAAATAAATATAACCTACAGTGAAGAACCTCTTAAAATCGGTCTCTGATGACAAGGTACTTAAACACGTTGGTTCCGGTCGTAATACGAGTCGTGGACGAGTGGTCTGAACCCGAACATTTTGAATGGGTCAAATTATTATTTGTTCGACTTTACGTTGATCCAGAACGGTATCGACTTACTGAAACATGACGATCATCCCCAACCCAAATTATGGTTCCTTAGCGGAAACCGTTTTGGGTGAGGCGGGACGGTTGACATCGGTTATTGATAATCAAACAAAGGTGTTATCGTGCTTGGTAGTTTGGTAGCGTCCGAGTGAACCACAATAAGACTCACGTTATCCGTCAAAATGTCGGTCAGAAGTAATTTTACATCGTAGTTAATTACACGGTACTATCGGACAATGGTTTTTAACTTTCCTGTAATATCTCTACCTCTAACGGAAAAGCTGAAGAATCAAATTCCGACCAAACCTCCTTACAAAATAACTTTCTTCGTTAATGGTTTTCTCCTAAAGATTAACAATATCTTTACAAAAAGAAACAAAAGACCCATCTAAAGATGAAAAGTTGTTCCAATTGTGTCGGAATTCAATTTGGATGGACGGAATCATTTATTGGGTTACCTGTCGACTCTCGAAGTCATCGGAGCCGAGACACTGATTCGAGGAGGCGTAGTCTTAGGGTCTGGGGACCTGGGGCTCCCCTGACGTGACACCCCAGGGTCACTCTCTCCCCTCGGGATTTCGTCTTATATAAAGGAGAAGAACTTGAGGTTTTGAACAACAAAAAGAAAAAAAAGTGGGATATCTATACCAAGGAGTGGTTTTACCATCGGACAAAACCGAGAGGTAACTAAAATCCGGGTCCTCTTATTTACCGTACAAAAGACCCCAATACATGTAATAAAGGGACTACCGAGTCTACCGTTTCTAAGACTGACGGTCCGTCCTCTGTACCCAAGCTAGGGACCCAACCCTTCTAGTGGACCTCTTCCCTTACCGATGACTCAGACCATAAAAGTGGACCTCTTAAGGTACCTGTCTCCTCGGACCACCCGATGTCAGACACCCCAGCGTTTCTCAACCTATGTTGACTCACTGAGTGTGAAAGTGGAAGTACGGACTTAAGAGTAGATTCGAGACGGGAGAGATAGTTCGGTCGATGGGGGTTTCGATACACAGACGTGACATAATAAAATTTGTATCTGCGTACGTAAAAGGTGAGAACCACACAGAAGTACTTGAAGTCGTAAGGAGTTTTCAGTGATTTTCTTTGTTCACTACTCACCCTCAAAACTTCATATCAACTAAATGTCATAATATAATCGCCGTCTACACAACATTGTATTACTAAGTCATCAAAATATCTAACCTAAGATTTCAATAATGTCTTATTACCGAGACAAAGTGGCACTCTAAGTTTATAGGGGCGACGAATAAAATGTGTCTCGTCAAGCATGGAGAATTAGGGTACGGGAACAGAACCGGGAGGGGGGCTGACCTTTGGTGACCAAACAAGAGATATAGGCACTCAGACGAAGACAAAACAATACGTATAAGTAAGACCAAAATCTAAGGTTATTGACAGTAAGTCTTTCGTAAAATCTCAAGCGTTCAGCGAAGGGGTGGACCACACACTAAAAGTGTTGTCAGGACATTCAGTCGTCACACCACTATCAATACCGAAAAGGTGTAATCCCTTGGCTTCGGGTCCCTCCAACGAAACACTTGGGTGTAAGGGTGTCGACCATTTACAGACACTTTACTCCGGTCTCGACACCGAAAGACTGAGGTGTCCGGCACGGGAGTGAAGATAGTCAACGGACACCGACGTAGTAGACGTTCTTACGTCCAACCTCGTTGGGAGGTGAGATTCGGCAGACCACAGGACAGAATATTCTACGGACTTTGACTCACCTTTTTCAGTCGAAACCTCAGTCTAAAAGGTGACTCATCGAGACACTCAAACTCTGTCAATGGGAAACTGGGATCCAAAGAAAATAATAATGATAGACGTAACGTCTCACAAGACTTGGTTCTTAATTTGTCCATGATTTTAATCTATCGTACACATCTCGGACATCGTCTTACAGACCGTGTATCATCCAGAACTTCTATTACAGTCACAGACACGGTAGTCTCCTTTGCGACACGTAAGAAATTCATGTAGTCCTGTCAATATAAAGAGTGCATACGAAAAACCGGAACTTTTTCACCCATTTTACACCTTATTCCAAAATACGAGTAAAAACAACTAATAAAGTTTTCGTCAGTTCAGAAGGAGAAGGAACGAACGACGACGAAGGAGTTATGTGTAAAAAGAGACTAAAAAAAAAAAATATTTGAATCCAGAGATCCGTCTGTCCTGTGAAATTTTTTTTAACATGACCGTATATCGACCAAATGTCACAACGCATAGACGACATGTCATTTCACTTAGTCGGTTTGTACATGTACATAGGGGAGAAGAGACCTAAAGGAAGGGTAAAGCCAGGTTCGTAACCCATCGCAAGGAAGTTGATATATCACCCAAGAGTAAGCAATAGACAAAATAGGTGTCATCACACACACATAGTTAGGGTTGGAGGATTAGGTAGGGGGAACTACAGGTACGGAAGTAAGAGATGTAGACACACAGACAAAGACGAAACGTTTATCCAAGTAGATATGCTAAAAGGATCTAAGGTGAAATTTATCTCAGAAAGGTCCCCGACTCTTATTGGGTAGACTAAAACACTTTGGGAAACTTTCCATCTCACCTACTTCGACAATTATCGTAGGGTGCGGTCATTTTGAGACAAACAGAGGTATTTCCCCTATCTCCTCCTAACCTCTTAATTAAGACAAAGGAGGGGGTCATGGAGAGAGAGTACGTGTAGTACTCAGAAGAAATAGTTGACAGTTAGGTTTAAGATTTTATTGGGACGACGAAGAGGAAGGAAGGTCCAGAAGGATCGTCTCAAGTTCTTTTGGTTAGTTAAAAAGCGTTATTTTCGGAATTTCTTTCTACACCAAAACTACCTGCTACTGCACCTCACGTGTTACCATCTCTTCTCCCAGGAGAGGAACCGGACCCTCGTAGGCAAGAATTGTGTATACAAGACGTGTAAGGTCTGGTTCCATTCCGAAGACGGGTCTACCAGGAAGTAGAGATGTGGGAGTCGGTCATCCAGACCCACGAGGACGTCTTGTCCTCTGTGCCCCGCGGGTGAGGCACACAAATAAAGAAGAAACTCAGGTGGGAGGTAGGTTCATTCGTTCGGAAAGTGTCAACAACTCTCCCCTTCTTTGAACAAACCTTTCTTTGTTCAAAAGAACAAACCTTTTTACGTCCTTTGAACGTAAAAGATTACGTCAACTGACCCTTTTCCCGGAATGAAGACCAAAATGAACGAACGAAAAATCTTAAGTCAAATTGAAGATATTGTTCCTAAGATTCATCGCACACTGAACGAATTGTTTCGTCACGAAACACTTTCCCTTTTCCACGCTGTAGACAAGTAGATGGTATGTATACAAAGTCCTCTGTTTTAAACTTTTTTACCTAGTTTCACACACACATGACAATAAAGGGAAATATTCCGGTCATCTTGTAGTAGGAACTCTCGTATAAAATGGTCCGTGACTCGTCGGTCTATTTTGACACTTAAAACAGTTTTTACGGAGAATAAAACCCTCTTACAAGGAGGACTAGACGAAAAAGAAATTTTAATTTTGTGTGTGTGTGTGTGAAAAAAAGATTGAATTTTCAATAAGTCCTAGTAAAATCTTTTAAACGAATATACGAATTTCTTTTAGTATATATAGGGTAATGAACCCATATCAGTGGTAATGACACAACTTCAAATAGGAAGACTTAAAGGGGGGTAACCCAAGTATTTTTATTTTTATTGGCCAATCACATTTATGGAGGACGAGACATGGAACGTGAAATTGTGAGACATGTAAAGGACTGTAGACTTCTATAGGAAGACGTTACACTAAATAGAGTAATCCGATAAAGATTTAAAACAAGACTAAATTTATTGTGCCTTTACTTGTAAGGACATCTAGTCAGTAGGCATATTTGTAATACCAAAAGATAAAAAGACGACATGAACTGGGATAGGGGTACACATTCCGGATCTTAACACAATATACATCGGTTCTTATTATTCGTCTGGGTACCCCTCGATACACCAATTCTAGGTTTCTTTTACTCCTTTAAAAAGAGAACAAGATAAAGTTCGGAACTACCATTACATGATTGAATCATATTCATCGTAGTAGACGGAGGTCGGTGTCTTCACAATCACCCCTTTGACCCTTAGTCGGTCATTTACACCTACCAGTGAATCCCTAAAGTAGTGGTGAAGAGGTCGACGGTTATCTAAGAGTTCACAAATTAATCCCTTATCTACTTATTTACATGAATCGATTTTATTCCTTTCTATATTCGTAGACTTACGTCTCAAGGTTTCTTATCGTTCTTCTCTATTCTTTCGGAAGGAGTCGCTAGTTACGTTTCTTTATCTCCTTTTGTTGTCTTACCCTTTATGAGCACTAGAGAAGTTCTTCTAATCTCTATGGTTCCCTTTTGAAGTACGTTTCTACCCGAGCTAGTTCCTGTCTTTACCATACCTGGATTGTCTTCGTCTTCTATAATTCTTCTCCACCGTTCTTATGTGTCTTCTTGACCTGTTTTTTCTAGAAGTGCTGGTGCTAGTAGTACTACCACACTAGTGAGTGGATCTCGGTCCGTAGGACCTTACACTTCAGTTCACCCGGAATCCTTCATAGTGATGCTTGTTTCGATCACCTCCACTACCTTAAAGTCACCTCGATAAAGTTTAGAATTTTCTACTACGACACTTTCACGACGTCAGTCATACGGTCGTTTAAACCTTTTGAGTTGTCATCGGTGTCCTGACCCTTTCCAGTCCAAAGTAAGGTTAGGGTTTCTTCCCGTTACGGTTTCTTACGAGTTTGATGGCGTGTTAACATGAGTAGAGTGTACGATCATTTCAGTACGAGTTTTAAGAGGTTCGGTCCGAAGTCGTTATGTACTTGGTACTTGAATGTCTACAAGGTCCACCTAAATCTTTACCGTCTCCTTGGTCTCTAGTTTAACGGTTGTAGGCGACCTAGTACCTTTTTCGTTCTCTCAAGGTCTTTTTATGGATAAAGACGAAATAACTGATACGATTTCGGAAACTGACACACCTAGTGTTATTTGACACCGTTTAAGACTTTCTCTACCCTTACGGTCTGGTGGACTGGACGGAGAATTCTTCAGACATACGTCCAGTCCTTCGTTGTGAATCTTGACCTGTACCTTGTTGTCTGACCAAGGTTTATCCTTTTCCTCATGCAGTTCCGACATATAACAGTGGGACGAATAAATTGAAGATACGTCCCATGTAGTACTCTTTGTGACCCGACCTTCTTCGTGTTCGACCTTAGTTCTAACGGCCCTCTTTATAGTTATTGGAGTCTATATGTCTACTGTGGTGGGAATACCGTCTTTCACTTCTCCTTCATTTCTCGGAGAACTACTTTCACTTTCTCTTCTTACTTTTTCAACAGAATTTCAAGTTGTAAGTCTTTTGCTTCTAGTACCGTAGACCAGGGTAGTGAAGTACCCTTTATCTACCCCTTTGTCACTGTCTGAAATAAAACCCCCCGAGGTTTTAGTGACGTCTACCACTGA
>SJYO01045292.1:9925178-10043498 GCA_006410555.1 Capra ibex | reverse complement strand
CTTAGTTCTAACGGCCCTCTTTATAGTTATTGGAGTCTATATGTCTACTGTGGTGGGAATACCGTCTTTCACTTCTCCTTCATTTCTCGGAGAACTACTTTCACTTTCTCTTCTCACTTTTTCAACAGAATTTCAAGTTGTAAGTCTTTTGCTTCTAGTACCGTAGACCAGGGTAGTGAAGTACCCTTTATCTACCCCTTTGTCACCTTTGTCACTGTCTGAAATAAAACCCCCCGAGGTTTTAGTGACGTCTACCACTGACGTCGGTACTTTAATTTTCTGCGAATGAGGAACCTTCCTTCCAATACTGGTTAGATCTATCGTATAAGTTTTCGTCTCTGTAAAGAAACGGTTGTTTCCAGGTAGATCAGTTCCGATACCAAAAAGGACACCAGTACATACCTACACTCTCAACCTGACACTTGTTTGGACTCGTGGCTTCTTAACTACGAAAACTTGACACCACAACCTCTTCTGAGAACTCTCAGGGAACCTGACGTTCCTCTAGGTTGGTCAGGTAAGACTTCCTCTAGTCGGGACCCACAAGAAACCTTCCTTACTACGANACGATTTCGACTTTGAGGTTATGAAACCGGTGGAGTACACTTCTCAACTGAGTAACCTTTTCTGAGACTACGACCCTCCCTAACCCCCGTCCTTATCTTCCCCTACTGTCTCCTACTCTACCGACCTACCGTAGTGACTGAGCTACCTACACTCAGACTCACTTCAGGCCCTCAACTACTACCTGTCCCTCGGGACGGTACGACGCTAAGTACCCCAGCGTTTCTCAACCTGTGCTGACTCGTTGACTTGTTATAGATAGATAAAGATAAGATGATAACGGATAAAGTCAAGTCAAGTCAAGTCTCAGAAGTGTCACGAAGTGTTAAGGTAAAGTGTTACGAAGTTCATGTCATACACTAGTGACTCACGAAAGAGTACCAGACCCAAAGGTAACACTTTCTATATCTTTATTATATCAGAGACTGGATCTCTTAAAGTATGAGACACTTCGACTTCATCGAGACAACCCTCTCACAATCTGACTTCTAGATTTCCAGGGACCAAGTTAGGACCCAAAGCCGTCCGTTTGGAAGAGAACACCGAAGGGACCACCGAATCTACCATTTGGTAACGGACGTTACGTCCTCTGGGTCCAAGCTAGGGACCCAACCCTTCTAGGAGACCTCTTCCTTTACCCTTGGGTGAGGTCATGGGAACGGACCTTTTAAGGTACCTGTCTCCTCGGACCATCCGATATCAGGTACCCCAACGTTTCTCAGTCTGTTCCGATTCGTTGATGTGAAAAAGTTTCTCCACTGTTACTATGAAGATTGCCACCATTCATTATAATTAACGTCTTACGACTGAAAATTCATAGTCTCGACTCTTTTTGATCTTTAATCCTAAACTTATCCGTCATTTCCAGAACCCATTGTCTTCACATCTCCGATATTCTCCCGTACTTCCTTCTTTCCCTAACACTATTCGACAAATTCATCCGAATACAAAAATGTCGTCTTTCCTCAAATCCTAAGGACCATAACTCCCAATGTCTCTAAAGGACGATCTGCCAAGGAGGACCTCTAGTCTTTACAGACAACCAGAACCTACCACGTCTATAAAATGACTTTCTGTTTTATTCCTTAAGACGGGTTGACAGAACAAGACACAAGATCTAAACGAAACGTGGGACCCCCAATGCATCAGAGTGAAAAGGAGAACTTTATAACACTCCGAAAATAGTTTTACGATTTACGTGGAGTCTGGTCCGAAGATCCTTTAGTTTAAAGAGAACCGTGGAAAAGGACGACAACAAAAAAACAACCTTATATTAACGAAATGTTATGACACAATCAAAGTCGACATGTTACTTCACTTAGTCGGTATACATAGGTATATAGGGGAGGGGCGGGGTCCTGTAGTGTCTCGTGGCTCGACTCGAGGGACACGGCATGTCGTCGAAGGGTGATCGACACAAATACACAAACAAACTGACAACAAAAGTATAGAACGTCTCTTCCGACGGTACTTCAGGTAAAAGATTCTTTATCCGTATTAAGACAGAGACTAACAGTTAAGAGTCCCCAATAAATGTAAAAAGGAACAATATCCTTTACGAGAATTTTAAGGTTCGGATACCTTACGAAAAGGTTTTGGTCTCGTCATTTACGTGTTCTCTTTTACAATGTCTTACATGTACATGTTACATTTTTACTGACAGAGTGATCTAAAGTTCCTTAATTCAAGAAAATCTCTACCACCCCTTCCCCTCCGTTTCGAATGTAATAATGTGAAAGACTTCCTGGGAGTCAACAAAACTCTGTGGAACTGAAAATTTAAATTAAAAACTATCACACATCTACGACACGTCATAATATTTCAATATCCACATATTAAGTCACTCAGTGTTAAAAGTTTCTAATGTAAGATAAATATCAATAATATTTTATAAATCTAAAGGGTACAACACGTTATATAGGAAGATCGGGCAAAACATGAATTATCAGGACTAAATAAATTTGGAACATACAGTTTGTTTTATTGGTTTACGGTGTTCACTCACATTTTTCGTCGTTAAATATACTTATTACTAAAGGAGACACATTCAAATCTTACATCAGTCAACCCTTTTCCCGGAATGAAGACCTAAAACAGACGAATGAACAACAAATCTTAAACCAAAATTGAAGATATTGTTACTCCTAAACTTCGTCAGTTTCTGACGAAACAGATGAACTTAAAAAACCACTAGGGTATGTTTAAAATCCTAATAAACAAGAGCAAGACGTTTTTTACAGATTCCTTAATACTATCTATAACGTAATTTAGAAATCTACCAAAAGTCATCATTCCTGTAAAATTGTTATAATTAAGAAAGTTAGGTGCTTGTGCCCCATAAAAGGTGTAAAAGAAACATAGTACAACTTAGAGGATGTAGTTACAGAAAATCAAAAGTCTTATGTCCAGAAGGTGGAGAGTTCAATTAGGGATCCATAAACTAAGAAAAAACTACGTTGACATTTGTTCTAGCAAAACGAAAAAGAAATGTTGTCAAGTAATAATCACATGTTTCACGTAACATAAAGACGTATAGTTAAAACATAGGACGTTGAAATAAATAGTCGAGATTATCAAAAAAGTGCCATAGAAATCCCAAAAGATACACATCATAGTATACTAGACGTTTATCACTGTCAAAATGACAAAGGAAAGGTTAAACCTTTCTCAAGGTCGTCAAGGGGGTGTACAAACCGACTACGGAATTCCAATCATTTGCCAGGTTCACAGGAAATTTAGTGACAAAGAAAGGTACACAGGGTTTCACCCGTTCAGACACATGTCCGGAGAGTCCCCATAGGAAGGATGACGTCTGGTGCCACAGTCTCCACCTAGGATCAAAAGAAAAATTAACCTTCTATTAACGAAATGTTACAAAACAACCAAGACGACACGGTGTTACACTGATCGGTATTCACTTGTATGTAGGGGAGGTGGGTGGGGAGATCCAAGGACCATCACGACCCAGAGCCAGGGAGATAGTAAAGAACTCGTCTTCGACAAGTCAGTCGGGAGTCAAGAAGTCCTCCTTAACGAAAGACACATCTAGTTACACAGGTACCCTCCTTAGAAAAGTGACACGACCGTTTAATTTTAGATAGTCTTTGATTAATTAGTATTTTGAAACTTTTATGTGAAGTATTTAGTGAAACCTTTCAGTGGTAATTAAGTTGTTTACACCAAAGAACACCTGGATGACAAACAATTCAAGATACGAAGGGGTTGTCTCCGTTCTGAGTTTGATATCCCTGAGCCATCGATCGAACCTTCTTATCCTCAGACGAAAGAACTAAAATTCTACGATAATCATAATCTACGGGATAAAAGAACTATGTCTTTTGATAAAATTTTTGATCCTCGGTACAGAGACTTTAACATATTTACACTTAACTGTACATACAGTTAATCTTTAATGTAACCGACGATTATTATCTCTGACCTTTGTTACTGAATTTACTCTGTCTTCAGTCAGAGAAGTATGCTTTCCTCAATCAAGGGACTACAGGCTTTGGGTCCTTGGTAGACGACGTGACACAAGAGTAGGACTTCTCATGCGGAGTCAGGTCATACCGATGACCTCGGGTCGACAGTGTCGGTGTAAGATCCCTCCTTTCTTGTTGGGGTACGGACGATCCAGAAGAAATAGTTCAGTGAAAACGTTTTCTGAATGTTTTTCGACGACAAATGGAGAGAGAGAGACTGAGAAGATATCGAGATTCCTCTCGACCTTTCAACTTAGAAATTCTACTCGTGTGGTAGTAGGTCTTATAAAAAAGGATTCTTTCTCTCCGTTGGTCTGTAAAGACGAGATTGTATAAAAATCTAATTTTATATACTAAGTTTGATCGAAATAACTTCAGCTAAATCGTGGTCTATTAAAGGATCCTTGGAATTTACTCTATTACATGAATTAAGACATTAGGGTCACTTCATCTATAATAAGGTAAAATTGATACTCTTTTGACTTCGATCCTTTCTACTTGAAACAGAATTCCGGGGACTCTACCTTTGTCGTACGTTAGAATGGTCCCGTAGAAACAGGTCTATACCCTAAGGATATATAAGTATGGTACATTCACAGAATCACTATACAGTAGAGACATCATAGATTTACAAGTGGATGTCCCCCTTTTTTATGTGTCTTTTTATCACAAGAAGACAAAGTAATATGATCTCATTTTCAAGTTATTGAGCTCATGGGTTTCAAAAAGACTAGATTGAGACTATTGGGATCCACCGCCCCCTTCCCAAACCTTTCACAATTTTTGTATTTTGAGTTGACTCATTTAAATCTCTAGATTAATACAAAAACGTTATTAAGTACTTAGTTTGTCGTAGGATAAATCCTTCGTCTTTCCTCGCGACTCCTGGACATACTTTACCTTCTGAATACCCGTCTTTCACCCCTGTTCCTTTCTTGTCACAAAGTCCGTTCCAGTCAAGGAGTGTTCACGACTAGTCCTTCAAGATCTGACCCCTTCCAATCTTAACGTCCATCCAATCTACAATTCAGAGGTAAATCTCTACACCCGAATCGTGCTCATTAAGGTGAACCCCTGATAAAAATAGTTGTTAGTGGAGGGAGGGGAAAACTGGTCTGGCAGTCGAATTGACCTTCTACACTAGTTTTACATTCCATAATCGTGACAAGGGTCGACGGCAGGACTTCAAGGGCACCAAAAACTACTAGGAAACACACGATAAGTGTCCGGTGTCCCAAGTCCCAGTGGTAAAAATTCAGTCCGTAGGAGAGGGAAAAACCTTTGAGGTGCAACTCCCTCTAGCAAGTGGACTCCTAGTCACGGATGTTTGTACTTAAATTTCGGAAACTTTCTTGTGTCGTAAGGTCCCTCTGAGAACACTGACACATTTCATCCTATTAAGGGTTATCAACCTCACGTCGGTTTGATTACTTCCTTTTTGTTTTTTCTAGGGTAACTTTCTCAGTGGAAAAGTCGGGTTCACCCAACGAGTCACAAAAGGACACTGACTCAAAGTCGAAGACGTCTGCACAATTAGGTCCATGGTGTCCGACAGAACTGATCACTGTGTCGTAGGACGGTTTCCTTCCCCCTCCAATGGGAACGATACACAGAGGAGTAAACACATCTCGGACTTCTCTTTCAAGGGGTTCAAACCCCACCAATCTATCTCCCTCCCTTTGTCTGGTCCCGAAAGATTGTAGTACCTGTCTAGTCTCAAAGACTACTCTTTAGGTCGCTAGACTTCCTAAGGTGGGGGTGTGGGCTCGTCATCGAACCCTCTATGCCCCCTACCACAAGAGAAAGGTTCAGTTTCGGTCTCAGTTCCTTCCACGACTTCTTCTCTCCCAACGCACGAACCGATGGGTCGTTACGTGGAGTTGCAACCGATGAAGAGAAGGGTCGACTAAGCTGAGACTCCAGAACTCACCCACCTGTCCTGGGTCATAGTCCACTCTACATGTGGGTTCAAGTTCAGGGACGTCAAACCGAGGGTAGACCAATCACTCCTTCTAGACCCTATCAGGGAACGGTCCTCTGCGTTCCCGTCAGAAACAAGAAGTCCTAAGGTTTAGTCTTCCCACCCTCCTTTAACCTTTGTCATCAAACCTCTCAGTATTGGTCAGTTAACTCCCTTGACCTTCATAAGTTCTAGGTGAGGTCCAATGTCCCTACAATGTTTCAGAGGTTTCGTGAAGGGTCCTAATCTGAGACTATAGATGTCTTTATGTCAAAAGAACAGACATTAGTGACAAGAGAATTGGTTTCTCGTAATTGTCATTTGGGTTAAACAAACGTAATTTGAATTGGACTAATTAATGTATTCACGTCGTTCTTATCACGAGTCGGTAAATATGAGAAAATTTTTGACAAAGGATATTTTCCTTGGAGTCCAACTTGAGAATTCGGAGACTTCGGTCCATCGGTTTTAGAGTGTTAGGTCAAAATGGACGTTATGGACATTGAAACCCACTCAAGGAGAGAATAAGCCCAGAATTTTTTTATAGGACCTCAAGATACCTGGATGGTCCTTTAATGGAAAAAAAAAAAAAAAAGACAGTAAAAAAAAGGGATGATATTATTATAGTATATATATAAAATTGAAAATAAGAATGAAATAAAATCAAATATTATGACATAACCAAAACGGTATGTATTACTTGGGGGGAGGGTGGGGTGTAGTAGGGAGACCTAGTAGGGGCACGTGGTCGGGGTTCGTTAGGACGTAGCTTGTATCTGACCACTAAGCAAAGAATGTACTATCATATGTACAAAGTTACGGTAAGAGGGTTTAGTAGGGTGGGAGTGGGAGAGGGAGTCTCAGATTTTCAGGCGAGATGTGTAGACACAGAGAAAATGACAGAACGTATGTCCCAGTAGTAATGGTAGAAAGATTTAAGGTATATATACACAATCATATGACATAACCACAAAAAGAAAGACCGAATGAAATGAGACATATTAGCCGAGGTCAAAGTAGGTGGAGTAATCTTGACTAAGTTTACATAAGAAAAATTGCCGACTCATGATGAGGTAACACATATACATGGTGTCGAAAGAATAGGTAAGTAGACGACTACCTGTAGATCCAACAAAGGTACAGGACCGATAACATTTGTCACGACGCTACTTGTAACCCCATGTACACAGAGAAAGTTAAGACCAAAGGAGTCACACATACGGGTCGTCACCCTAACGACCCAGTATTCCGTCAAGATAAACGTTAAAAAATTCCTTAGAGGTGTGAGAAGAGGTATCACCGACACGATCAAACGTAAGGGTGGTTGTCACATTCTCCCAAGGGAAAAGAGGTGTGGGAGAGGTCGTAAATAACGAACGTCTAAAAACCTAGCGTCGGTAAGACTGACCACACTTCACCATGGAGTAACACCAAAACTAAACGTAAAGAGATTATTACTCACTACAACTCGTAGAAAAGTACACAAACAATCGGTAGGCATACAGAAGAAACCTCTTTACAGATAAATCAAGAAACCGGGTAAAAAACTAACCCAGTAAATAAAAAGACCTTAACTCGACGTATTCAAAGAATATATAAAAACTCTAATCAACAAACAGTCAACGAAGTAAACGATAATAAAAGAGGGTAAGTCTTCCGACAGAAAAGTGGAACGAATATAAAAGGAAACAACACGTCTTCGAAAATTAAAATTAATCTAGGGTAAACAAATAAAAACGAAAATAAAGGTCTTAAGACCCTCCACCTAGTATCTCCTAGGACGACACTAAATACAGCCTCTCACAAAACGGATACAAGAGGAGATCCTCAAAATATCAAAGACCAGAATGTAAATCTAGAAATTAGGTAAAACTCAAATAAAAACACACACCACAATCTTTCACTAGATCAAAGTAAGAAAATGTTCACCAACTGGTCAAAAGAGTCGTGGTGAACAACTTCTCTAACAGAAATGAGGTAACATATAAGAACGGAGGAAACAGTTTCTATTCCACAGGTATACACACACCTAAATAGAGACCCGAAAGATAAAACAAGGTAACTAGATATACAGACAGAAACACGGTCATGGTATGACAGAACTACTGACACCGAAACATCATCTCGGACTTCAGTCCGTCCAACTAAGGAGGTCAAGATAAGAAGAAAGAGTTCTAACGAAACCGATAAGGTCCAAAAAACATAAAGGTATGTTTAGAACTTTAATAAACAAGATCAAGACACTTTTTATGGTGACCATCGAACTATCCCTAACGTAACTTAGACATTTAACGAAACCCATCATATGAGTAAAAGTGATATAACTAAGAAGGCTAGGTACTTGTACCATATAAAGAGGTAGATAATCACAGGAGAAACTAAAGAAAGTAGTCACAAAATATCAAAAGATATATATCCAGAAATCAAAGAAATCCATCTATATAAGGATTCATAAAATAAGAAAAACAACGTTACCACTTACCTTAACAAAGGAATTAAAGAAAAATATGAAAGAGTAATAATCACATATCCTTACGTTCCCTAAAGACTCACAACTAAAATATAGGACGCTGAAATGATATAAGTAACTAATCGAGATCATTAAAAGACCACCTCAGAAATCCCAAAAGACACATCTCCTAGTACAGTAGACGTTTGTCACTCTCAAAATGAAGAAGAAAAGGTTAAACCTAAGGAAAATAAAGAAAAAGACGAGACTAACGACACCGGTTTTGAAGGTCTTGATACAACTTATCATCGCCACTTTCACCTGTGGGAACAGAACAAGGACTGAAATCCCCTTTACGAAAGTTAAAAAGTGGTAACGCCTATTACAAACGACACCCAAACAGTATATATCGAAAATAATACAACTCTATATAAGGAAGATAAGGACGAAAGACTTCTCAAAAATAGTATTTACCTACAACTTAAAACAGTTTCCGGAAGAGACGTAGATAACTCTATTAGTATACCGAAATTAAAAAGTTACACAATTACACCACTTAATCTAACTAACTAAACGCCTATAACTTCTTAGGAAAATAGGGACCCTATTTCGGGTGAACCAGTACCACATACTAGAAAAATTACAAAACAACCTAAGACTGACGATCTTAAAACAACTCCTAAAAAGGTAGATACAAGTAGTCACTATAACCGGACATCAAAAGAAAAAAACATCATAGAAACGGGCCAAAACCATAATCCCACTACCGGAGTATCTTACTCAAACCTTCAAATGGAGGAGACGTTAAAAGACCTTCTCAAACTCATCCTATCCACAATCGAGAAGAGATTTAAAAACCATCTTAAGTCGACACTTCGGTAGACCTGGACCCGAAAACAAACGACCTTCTAAAGACTAATGTCAAAGTTAAAGACACGAACACTACCGGTAAAAATGAGCGGACAAATCAATGGTCCTTAGAACCATGGTCAGGTTAAAAGGTTCCCAGAAATATCTGAGGGGTTTCACTTAGAACCAATAAAAGTCGACAGACCAGTATAGACTCAGATATGTGTAGAGAGAGTATATATGATAATGTCAGTTACGGAACCATTATTATGGTTACATTAGTTAACACGGGACAACGTTGCTGTCTAAGAGTGATTTGAATACATTTTATCGATAAAACGAAATTTTTCTTATGAGCTCTCAAAGACCCAAGACCTTCTTAGTCTCTTATGTAAAGTAGAAACAAATGTTACCATATGAAATGGAGTAACAACATCCAGTACAATGGCGTTCTCGTTAGAGTTTAGACCTTTTTGTTATAATTCTATGGTCGTTACAGAGTTTATTCCTTAAGATTAGTAGGAAGAGTCAAGTAAGTCAGAGTACAATAAGTAAGAACAAGATGAACTTAGGTCAAAAAATAATCAAGACCCTTACAAATGGGTCAACTCAACATACTTGGTTTCAACAGTGATTGGACATAAACAGTCTCAGGAAAGGTACTTAAAGAAATTTCTATTTCGTGAAAACTTCTTTATGAAAACGTTTTCGTAGCCTCATTTTGTCATTGAGACATTTACTGTCTGAATGTTTACTGATATCAATTTCTAGACTATTCTCAAGTAAACTATTCCTTTATCAATAAGACACTATTTGTAAAATTCCACCATTGACCTTCATACCGACTAATGTAATAGGGTCCTGTATACTTAAAACACTTATGAATATATAGATATCTTTATGTTGGATTTCCTTCGAATCATAATGGAAAATACACTGTCCCGAAGGGTATGTTAAATGACATAGTTTATTCGGATCAATCAAATTGTAGAAAAAGATTCCTCTCTTTTGTTTAGGAAACTTTACAAGGTTCCCGAGAGACCTTTTAGAGTTTCAACCAAACTTTCTAATGTAAATCTTAAACTAAACCCTCTTCAAACAGTTTTTGTGGTTTTTCAAATTTTTATGAACCAGTTTATTCTAGTATCAAGTGATACTTCATTATCAATAGGTAAGTTTGTTCCCCTATTTCTGAAACGTCCATTTATATCTTTCAACACATTAATAATCTTTCTACCATTGCTACTGGGATATACACTCTGTCGTTTCCTCTGTGTCTACATTTCTTGTCTGGCAACCTGAGACACCCTCTTCCGCTCTACTAAACTCTCTTATCGTATCTTTGTACAAATAATGGTATACACTTTATCTAACGGTCAGGTCCAAACTACGTACTCTGTCCCACGAGTCCCGACCACGTGACCCCACTGGGACTCCCTCCCCTACCCCCTGTGTACATGTGGGTACCGACTAAGTACAGTTACATACCGTTTTTGGTAAGGTTATAACATTAATCGGAGGTTAATTTTATTCAAATTTTTTTCTTTCAACGTATTAACAAATTTTACAGAGAAAATCATCTCTTCTGAGTCTTAATGAGTTCGTTAGTTTCTGAATTATTTCTATTACCCTTAGTGTTCTTAAATAAAACTTCTGGGAAAGTGTCGACGAATGGTCTTCATCTGGTTATCACGTTTTCTTGAAAAGGAAAATTCTTTTTCGTTAAAATTAAAACTGATGTTGAGAAAAAATGAATTTAAGTAAGCCTAGTACCTGTAAAATGGGTGCGTATTTTAAGTCGAGGGTTCTGAGAAAAAGGGTGTTTGAAAGATGTCAACAAAAGCTACAAATAAGGAAGAAAGGTAAGACTTTATTGGTGAGACGTAAATCCTGTTTTAACGGAAGAAAAAGGAGTTGTCTTTATGTAGAGATAAGAAGTATGGATGGTAACAGTTTAGTGTGTAGGATACTAGAAACGTGGGTCTCTATAAAGGGGAATGATAAAGATTATCGAAATTAATATTACAAATTGGGATTTTTATGAATTAAAATCACTTTTAGTATATCATTTGTTGATATTTCAGAATACAATCGTCGAATAAAACACCGAACTGTCAAAAATTTTAAAGAACTTTGTACAAAGGATTATCATTTATAAAGTCATCCCGTGTTTTTTTCAAATGACTATCTGGGTTTTTAGAAATCAACCAGACATTTACGGGTTTCATCTATTTGGACATAAGTTATTAATCACAAAGTCATAAAATAGAATAAACCTTTAATAGATCTGTAAATTACTGATAGGTATTAAATTTAATCGTTTTGAAGCCAAAGTCTAATGGTGTTTCAAAACTCCTTTGATAAAATATTCAATGGATTTTGAACAATAGGATAAATGTAGTTAAACTGAGTAAACAAGAGTTATTAATACAAATGTGATGGGTGTTTTCGAAGTATTCTGTAACCTGTTCAGTAGGTAGTGGGGGATTCTGAAAAAAAGAACGACTTTTTGAAACATTGTCTATTGTACTTGAATAAACTGGTCATTTTGTTCATCTTTTCAACATGCAAACGTAATAAAATTACTATTATTAAGTCTCGTGCATAAAATCAATTGGGTTGTTTGAAGTTGTTCGAAAATAAATGATTTCTAATCCAGACTAGTACACTTGAACTCTTCGTAAACCTGATGAAAGACAATATCCATATGAAACGAAATAACACGAAACGAAATAACTTGAAGTGTTTATGACGTAAAAAAAGAAATTATTTAATTTCGAAATACCGTTGGAACGTAACTCGTTCAGACAACCTCGGTAAAAAGGTTGTCGTAAAAGAGTGAATACAGACACAGTGTAAAACATAAGAATTTATAAAGTTTGAAAATATAATAATGTAACGTCAGCAGAAACTACAATGACAACATTAACAAAACCCGTAGTACTTGATACGGGTACATTCTACCGTTTGAATTGTGTAGTAAGTGGTCTCTACATATTTTTGTAGAAAACAATGTACTTACAATAACTGGTCTCTACATAGTCATATAAAAATCTCGTACTATGTTAATTGTCGTCTACGATCTCGAATTTTCTAACTAGTTCTTAAGTAATATTTTTGAATACCAAAAACAATAGTAAGTGTAAAACGAGGTAATCCAAAAACCAGGTTTAAACACAGATAATATTTATGTTCAGATAATGGTATTTTGAAAGTTTTTACTACGTAATGGTTTAAAGAATAAAGATTTTCTCCGGGGGTGTTTCTAGGTGGAACGGTTGATAGTCCATTTTATTTTCTTGCATAAGATCTCCTTATTATGGGTATCCTGATTTTTCTTACAGAGGTCTTTCACATTCCAGACGAGAAGGTCCCCCTCGTGTCACTTCGGGTCCCACAAACATTATACACAAGACAGGAACGTGTCTCCACGGAGGACATCGTGGATAGTGTGTGAGTTTTATAAGTCAAATAAAGTCAGCGAGTTAGCACAGACTGAGAAACGTTGGGTACCAGACGTCGTACGGTCCGAAGGTACAGGTTGTGAATGAGGGTCTCGAATGAGTTTGAGTACAGGTAACTCAGCCACTATGGTAGGTTGGTAGAGTAGGAGACGGCAGGGGAAGAGAAGGACGGAAGTTAGAAAAGGTCGTAGTCCCAGAAAAGGTTACTCAGTCAAGAAACGTAGACCACCGGTTTCATAACCTCGAAGTCGTAGCTAGTAAGGTTACTTATAAGTCCTGACTAGAGGAAATCCTACCTGACCAACCTAGAGGAATGTCAGGTTCCCTGAGAGTTCTCAGAAGAGGTTGTGGTGTCAAGTTTTCGTAGTTAAGAAACCGTGAGTCGAAAGAAGTGTCAGGTTGAGAGTGTAGGTATGTACTGATGACCCTTTTGATGTCGAAACTGATCTACCTGGAAACAGTCGTTTCATTTACAGAGACGAAAAATTATATGAGAGATCCAACCAGTATCGAAAAGAAGGTTCCTCGTTCGTAGAAAATTAAAGTACCGACGTCAGTGGTAGACGTCACTAAAACCTCCGGTCTTTTTCAGACAGTGACAAGGTAACAAAGAGACAGATAAAGGGTACTTCATTATCCTGGTCTACGGTACTAGAATCAAAAGACTTACAACTCAAAATTCGGTTGAAAAAGTGAGAGGAGAAAGTGAAAGTAGTTCTCCGAGAAATCAAGGAGAAGTGAAAGACGGTATTCCCACTGTAGTAGACGGATAGACTCCAATAACCATAAAGAGGGCCGTTAGAGCTAAGGTCAAACACGAAGTAGGTCGGACCGTAAAGCGTATTACATGAGACGTATATTCAATTTATTCGTCCCACTGTTATATGTCGGAACTGCATGAGGAAAGGGTTAAACCTTGGTCAGACAACAAGGTACGGACCAAGATTGACAACGAAGAACTGGACGTATGTGTAAAGAGGCCTTCGTCCATTCTACCAGACCATAAGGGTAGAGAAAGTCTTAAAAGGTATCAAACGACGCTAGATGTGTCAGTTTCCGAACCACATTAGTTCTTTCGTCCTCATCTACAAAAAGACCTTAAGAGAACGAAAAAGATACTAGGTCACCTACAACCGTCAAACTAGAGACCAAGAAGACGGAAAAGATTTAGGTCGAACTTGTATACCTGCAAGTGCCAAGTACATGACAACTTCGGACCGAACCTCTTAAAACTCGTAATGAAACGATTACACACACTACTCACGTTAACACACCATCAAACTTGTGACAAACCGTACGGAGAAGAAACCCTAACCTTACTTTTGTGGAAAAGGTCAGGACACCGGTGACGACTTAAAGGGATTAAACGGTCGTATAACTCGCTTCGTGAAAGTGTCGTAGTAGAAAATCCTAAACTTTATCGAGTTAACCTTAAGGTAGTGGAGGTGATAGTCTTACGAAATTATTCTGTACATGTTTCAAAGGTTATCTATGCAATTCACGTTTTTTTCACAACTATAACTGAGTTTGCGCTCACAAAGTTATAAGTGAGTGTATCGTTTACCGACCGGCGTCCACGACCAAAGACGTTTGTACGGGGACAACCATCGCACAATTGACCGTGTGCCAGTCACACAAGACTGACGAGGAGACTGGCCGGCAAAGAGGTAGAGAGGGGAAGAGAAGTCCAGGGGATCAGAGACTCCGTGCTTCAACTTTCATCTGGTCAATTATTGGGATGTCACCGGAGATTTCAAGTCACTTTCCTTTTCTGTGTGTAATGAGTGAAGATTCAGTTTTCGATCTTTATTAATCCGAAACCCTACTTCCGCACCACCTTCCATTCTGTCCAGCTTTCTATCCGGAGAACGTGGTTGGGAATCGGGTCCCACACTTGTATTTCCTTCAATCTTCACGCTGAGGTCACTTGTGTCCTTACTATTCTTTCACTTTGTCGTAATACTGCCGACACCTCCTTCCAAATTGTCAGACCTAGTGAGTTTAGTGGGCGTGATAAGGGAATTCGGTTTCGGATTGGGTCTCGTCCCGGGACGAGCGAGGTAGAGACACTCTCGGTCCTCTCCCTCCCTCGCCGTCTTCGTTTCAGACTTCGGTCGTCTCCAACCAAACACTCCAAATCCTTCGGTACGTGCATTGTACTCTCACATTCCACTTCACCGTTCACGACTACATCTTCGATGACGTTTAATAGATCTGCCAGATCGATTCTATTAATTGTTTCCTCCGGTGGGGTCGTCTCAAAGTCACGTCTACTATGTCACGATATAACCTTCCTCTACGGTAGATCCTGAAAGTATCGGGCTCTCTTCAGTCACGGACCACAGTTTCCTGTTTGGCTGAGAACAATCCACGATTAATCTTGACCTGTACCTTGTTGTCTGACCAAGGTTTATCCTTTTCCTCATGCAGTTCCGACATATAACAGTGGCACGAATAAATTGAATATACGTCTCATGTAGTACTCTTTACGACCTGACCTTCTTTGTGTTCGACCTTAGTTCTAACGACCCTCTGTATGGTTATTGGAGTCTATACGTCTACTGTGGTGGGAATACCGTCTTTCACTTCTCCTCGATTTTTCGGAGAACTACTTTCACTTTCTCCTCTCACTTTTTCAACCGAATTTTGAGTTGTAAGTCTTTTGCTTCTAGCACCGTAGGCCAGGATAGTGAAGTACCCTTTATCTACCCCTTTGTCACCTTTGTCACAGTCTGAAATAAGACCTCCCGAGGTTTTAGTGACGTCTACCACTGAAGTCGGTACTTTAATTTTCTGCGAATGAGGAACCTTCTTTTCAATACTGGTTGGATCTATCGTATAAGTTTTCGTCTCTGTAATGAAACGACGGATTCCAGACAGATCAGTTCCGATACCAAAAAGGTCACCAGTACATACCTACACTCTCAACCTGACACTTCTTCCCTCTCGCGGCTTCTTAACTACGAAAACTTGACACCACAACCTCTTCTGAGAACTCTCAGGGAACCTGACGTTCCTCTAGGTTGGTCAGGTAAGACTTCCTCTAGTCGGGACCCTAAAGAAACCTTCCTTATTACGATTTCGACTTCGAGGTCATGAAACCGATGGAGTACGCTTCTCAACTGAGTAACCTTTTCTGAGACTACGACCCTCCCTAACCCCCGTCCTCCTCTTCCCCTGCTGTCTCCTACTCTACCGACCTACCGTAGTGACTGAGCTACCTGCACTCAGACTCACTTGAGACCCTCTACCACTACCTGTCCCTCCGGACCGCACGACGCTAAGTACCCCAGCGCTTCTCAGTCTGTGCTGACTCGCTGACTTGACTTGACTTACGTTGACACTGAAATTCAATTTTCGTTACCAGTAAATGGTGAGGTTTTTAGGATCTCGGGAATTCTTAATACGATTTAGGTGGACGGACTCGAGACATTTACCTTGTTGTTTCGGACTTACTGTCGTGGAGACAAAGGTCGTACCAAATGAGTTATAAAATTCAAATGACAACTCTAGATGAGTCTTTTTTTCTAAGGAAAGTTTTATGATGGTGAGGAACTATTACGTACACCAGAGGATTCTTGAGACTACCTCTGCATGTTACTTTAATGACAACAAAAGAATAGACGATCGTGTTGAAGGTAAGATGTCGGGTTCCTGGTTCCACACTAAAGTTAAGAGTTCAGAATAAGAGATTGTATATGTACAAAACTCCGAGACGTGGTGTCTGCAAGTAAGGACTACTTAGACCCTTTCAGTCAACTTCTGGAAGACCTTTCCTGAGTGGTAAGATCTACGGTAACTCCTGCAAACACTAAGTACCCTTCTTTAGTTTTATAGTCGTAGTTGCCCTCAAACTTCCTTCAACTAAGGTTGGAATTACCTACTGAAAATCCGTAAGTGCTGGAACCACCTCTTCATTGCACCTACACCACCCTAATCTTCGTCTCGGACTTCTACACTGACTTAACTATGTCAAAGTACTACTTTGAAATTACTTACTCCTGACTGAAGTCACCTACTCGTTTCTCACCAAAAAACTGAATCTTGGATTAAGACCATTTCTACGACACTTCTAACAACTTTACGTTGTTTCGTAAATCTTATAATATATCTGAATTAACTATTTCGTCACCGTCCCAAACTCTCTTAACTAGGGTTAAAACTTTCTGTAAGGTACGTATTTTACGATAGTTTATCTTAACGGGTGAAACCTCTCTAGTAAGGACTTTACTTCTCAGTTAGTTATTTGGTAATGACAGAATAAAATTCTTTAATCGTATCGATGTGGTGGAAGTCATTAGTGGTGGGACTAATGAGACGTCGGTGTTTGTGACTGCATTTTGGGAGTTGGACGTTTTTCTAATACTGAAGTACTTCCGAGTCTATCACTCGTAAAAAAAATCGTTATTTCATAAAAATTAATTCCAGGTATGTAAAAGTTCGTATTACGATAACGTGTGAATCTCGGGTACGACGACGACGATGATTCAGTGAAGTCAGCACAGGTTGAGACACGTTGAGGTATCTACCGTTGAGTGGTCCGAAGGGGTAGGGACCCTAAGAGGTCCGTTCCTGTGACCTCACCCAACGGTAAAGGAAGAGGTTACGTACTTTCACTTTTCACTTTCCCTTCAGCGAGTCAGCACAGGCTGAGAATCGCTGGGGTACCTGACGTCGGATGGTCCGAGGAGGCAGGCACTCTAAAAGGTTGAATATCGGGTCTCATATCACATTTATATTCGGAATATACGTGATCCTTTAAATTTTTAAGTACACTGAACTAAATAACACTATAATCAAAAATAACATCGACAGACTTTGACCTGGACATTATAGCGACTCCATACGGACACATAAAGACCCTCTAAATCCTTATGAATTGAAGTATATTCACAAATTAAGAGAAGTTTGGTTGATTTACCTTGAGAAAAAAAAAAAATTGTGAAAATCATTATGGTAATCCTCCACTTTTTATTGGTATGTTGTGTACATATGTCTGTGTACTTGTATTTCTCTACATGTCTCTGGAATATCGAAAGTAGAATTTTAATTACCGTACTTAGTCGATGTCATTGTAACGGAAGAGGTTATTCTTTAAATGATGAATGTTTTCTCCGACCTAGATTCAACAAATGGACCATCTCTTTATTCAATTTCAATAGACGAGTCTACCGATTGCGTAAAAGTGACTTCAAACACCCCTTCCGTACATCCTCTAAAAAACAAAACAAAACAAGTGGATTCAAAGTTTACCGTCTTTCACTTCTCCTTGATTCCTCGAAGAACTACTTTCACTTTTCCGACCGAATTTTGAGTTGTAAGTTTTTTGTTTCTAGTACCGCAGGTCAGGGTAGTGAACTACCGTTTATCTACCTCTTTGTTACCCTTGTCACTACCAGAAAAAAACCGACGTTTTAGTGATGTCTACCACTGACGTCGGTACTCTAATTTTCTGCGAATGAGGAACCTTCTTTTCAATACTGGTTGGATCTGTCGTACAATTTTTCGTCTCTGTAATGAAACGACTGTTTCCAGGCAGATCAGTTGCGATACCAAAAAGGTCATCAGTGCATACCTACACTCAACCTAGTATTCCTTTCGACTTGTGGCTTCTTAACTACAAAAACTTGACACCACAACCTCTTCTGAGAACTCTCAGGGAACCTGACGTTCCTCTAGGTTGGTCAGGTAGGATTTGCTTTAGTCAGGACTTATAAATAACCTTCCTGACTACGACTTCGATTTCGAGGTTATGAAACTGGTGGACTACGTTTCTTGACTGAGTAATCTTTTCTGGGACTACGATCCTTTCTAACTTCCGTCCTTTTCCCCTGTTGTCTCCTACTCTACCAACCTACCGTAGTGGCTGAGTTACCTGTACTCAAACTCATTCGAGGTCCTCAACCACTGCGTGTCCGTTCGGACCACACGAAGGCACGTACCCCAGTATTTCTTAGCCTGTGCTGACTCGTCGACTTGACTTCAAAGTTTACTAAAAGGGGGAAAATAAAAGAATGACTATTCTTAATGGAGGGATTTTAAATCTATTGTAATTGTAGAGTTTCCGTACCCTTATCTTACGTCCAAGGAGGTTCTTCCTGAAACCAAAGGATTCCGGTCTTAAAAAGAAAAAAGTTTTAAAAATAAAAATAAAATGAAATGTTATGACATAACCAAAACGATATGTAACTGTACTTAGGTGGTGTCCACATGTACTCAAGGGTTAGGACTTGGGGGAGGGTGGAGGGTGGGGTATAGTAGAGAGACCTAGTAGGGACACGTGGTCGGGGTTCGTAGGACATAGGACATAGCTTGGATCTGACCGCTAAGTAAAGAATGTACTATAATATGTACAAAGTTACGGTAAGAGGGTTTAGTAGGGTGGGAGGGGGAGAGGGTGTCTCAGGTTTTCAGGCAAGATATGTAGACACAGAGAAAACGACAGATCGTATGTCCCAATAGGAATGGTAGAAAGATTTAAGGTATATATACATATACACAATCATATGACATAACCACAAAAAGAAAGACCGAATGAAGTGAGACATATTAGCCGAGGTCAAAGTAGGTAGAGTAATCTTGACTATATGCTAATTATGTATGTAAACTCTATTTATCCCCACCGACACCGGAACCACCTTCCCTATCACCTTAAAACTTGTCGAAGATCTCGACTTAAAGATCAAAACGTTTTAAACATTCTAGTACTGTCATCGAGAATTAAGGAGTTTCTTAACCCAACGTCAAATTTACTGTCGAATGTAACTAGATGGGGTCGGGTTGATCCAATAGGAATTAAGTAAAAAAGGAACATATAGTCCCTCTTCTAAAGATTGATTTTACCTACAGTTTTTTAGATATACAAGACCTCAATCTCGACAAACGGAAACCTTACAAAATCATTTAGGAAAGTGTTTCCGCTGTCCGAAAATAAAGGGAGACCCCACATGTGTCTAAATAAAACCGAATTCCCTTCTCCGGATTTTCTTCTTTAAAGATACTACGACAGTCATAGTTGACGGTTAAAGACTGGTTGAAGAATAGTGACTTGATAAAAAAAAAAATAGGAACATTTATACAGTGGTCAAAAATCAGCCCCGTTTGTCGTTTATAAAGAACGTCATATCTTGGTAGGGAACATGAATTCTCCATAGGGGTTTAACCTATATTTTCAATGACAGAAAAGGAGAGAAAGAGTACCTAACTATTTCTAGGTCCTCTCGATTAAGTCCCTTCTTAAGAGAGGACTCGACGGAAGACGGTCAAAAGGACCCTAGGGTATACGTCCGAACTTCACCCCACATGTCATCTCTCAGAGTCCTCAGATGGTTTTGAGCCAGTAACAAAGAGTAATTAAATTTAAAATCAATCGGAATCGACGAATTCCCTTATTACATCGTTAAACGGTCTTTTAGTGTCAGAATTGTTAGGACCCTCCCCGGAAATACCCCCAGAAGGTAACTCCCATCTGTACCCCGACAGACGTTCAGGTGACTGAACCACCTGAAAACGAATACTAGAACACAAGAGAAGTCTCATCTTTCTGTTAAATCTAGTCTAATGATCTTACTCACAGGTTTATTTCCCCTTGTCTTCCCTTGTCATTTTCAATCCATTACGGGTAGAATGTCAGACAAAATCCACGGAGGACACAGAAAACATAAAGTAATCGGACAACGTTGTTTAAAAATTACTGCGAGGAAACTGTAGAACGTCGGAAGACTTCCGAAGACGTACGGTCGATTGTGTAGTAATTGTCCTCTGTATAATCAGGTAGAAAACAATGGACTTATAATAACTGGTCTCCGAATAGTTACAAAAATCTAGTACTATGTCAACTATAGTGACACGTCTCAACAATTCTCGAACTTCGACTAGTCTCCAAGTAGTATGTTGTATTAACAGTAATAGTAAGTGTAAACCGAGGTAATTCAAAAACAAGGTTGGAACGCATATAATGTTTGTGTTCAAATAATGACTGTAAAAGTTTTTACTACGTAACCCTTTAAAGAATAAAGATTTCTCGTGTGGGGTTTCGTGTGGGGTGGGGGGTGGGGGTACGTTTCTAGGTGAAACAGCTGACAGTCCATTTTATTTTCTTGCATAAGTTCTCCTTTGTTATGGACGTCCTTGGGGGGACGGTTTTTTTACGTAGGTCGTCAGACGAAAAGGTCCCCTTTCACGTCACTTTTCGTCACATAAACATTATGAGGGGATGTGACGTCACAGACGATGTAAGACGGACAGTGTGAGAGGACTTTGTAATCTTACGAAGTCATTCTGTACATGTTTTAAAGTTTATTTATGTAATTCAGGCTTTATTTTTCAACAACTATAAATGAGTTTACGTCCATCAAACTATAAGTGAATGTATTACTTAACGGTCGGTGTCCGCAATCAAAGGCGTTTTTGTTTTTGTTTTTGGGTCATCTATTACACAATTTTGTCCATAGGGGTAAGACACACAAACTAAACCTTCGAGAATAAAAGTTCACATGAAAAATTTATTAGAGTTGATTGAAAGGGGTATTACCGACACCAGTAAAGGCACTCCCGACCATCCTGGGAGTCGGTGTTTCCATCGAGTCGGTGAAAAGACACGTCGGTATAAAACCGGAGGTTTGACTGTGTTATTCGTTCACAATGTGAATTGAGAGGATCTTAACTTTCCAGGGTAGAAAAAGACCGACTCGGAAAACCCAGAGAGTCTCTGTCCACTTATTCGTCCCACACGACGCCCCGAACACACCAAAAATATGTTACGTGTATGGGGTGACGCACCTACACAGCTCCACCCGTCCACTGAGTCACAGCGAGATTCGGCAAGGTACTGATAGGACAGGAGTGGGTCCTCAGAGACCCACTCCACCACTCGTAAGATCGTCGAAAACTCACGGACTAGGTACGGGTGGTTAAAACACCGAAAAGAACGGAGACTTTAAGGGTAGTTGTCGTCGGAAGTAGATGTATTCTGTTCGCTTACACGTGGAATTGTGTGGTCCTTATTGGTTCCCGACAGTGACGTAGCACCGGTTCTGTCTCTGGAGTGCATGGAGGTTGTCAAGGGTTGTACCTTGGGCCCTGACCCCCTTCCTGGCTTGGTCGTTTGGGGTGTTTACCTCTTGGTGTCGACGGTGGTCGTCGAGGGTCGTCCCTCAGACGTCCCCCCAAGGTTCGTGTACCCCTCGAGGTCGTATTTGGCGGTCGTCCAGGGTCGTGCCTTGATCCCCGAGGTTCGTTTGTCCCCTGACCTTTCGGTTAATTTACAGTAGTCCTCGAGTTACGTTTCTCGTCTCGAGTTTTTGGCTCCCTTGAGTGGTCGTCGGAAACATTACCGTCCTCTCTCTTCAGTCACCAAAGGATGGACACAAAGAGTAAGAGGAGTTTCGACAGTCTTCAAAGGAAGTCCAGGACAGTGGCAGTGGTTTGGACAATTTTGTGTTTTAACTCGACTCATATAAATCCTGAGATTAACCGAAATAAGTCACTAACGACTTAACCCGTCGTAGAGTTAATCGTTTATTTTTCCTCGAGACTCCTCGAACCTTCCGAAATATCCGTCTTTAACCCCTCCCAGTTCCTTTTCCGTCTAACAAAGTCCGTTCTGGTGGAAGGGAATCCCCTCCTCTCCCAAATATAGTCGGTCGACTGGAGTGAGTGTGACTGGTCTTTCAAGGTCTAACTGGTCAATTCTGACGTAGCGACCCCTTCCAGCCTTGACGTTTATCCAATCCACAATGCAGAGTCGACCACTACACCCGAATCGCGTCCACTGAGGTACACCCCTGATGACAGAGAAGTTTTTCCTTTTCCCTTTTCTACGGAGACAACACCAGGTTCGTATCCAACCTTTTCTTAAAGGTGTTGTGTCTCATTGGATCTTGGATAATATGACTCACTTCATTCAGTCTTGCTCTTCTTGTTACTAACATACGATTGCGTATATATACCTTAAATCTTTCTACCATGACTAATTGGATAAACGTCTCGTCGTTTACCTCTATTTCTGTAACTCTTGTCTGAATACCTGTACCGATGTCCCCTCTTCCTCTCTCACCCTCCATACCCCTTTTATTGTACCTTTGTATGTATGATTGTACGTTTTATCTATCGGCTTCCCTTAAACGACAAACTGACCCCTTGAGTTTGTCCCTGACACATTGTTGGATCTCCCAACCCCTCCCTCCACCTTCCCTACAAATTCACCCTTCTCTGTACCCATTTGGATACCGACTAAGTACAACCACAAACCATCTTTGGTTACGTTATGACATTTCGTCAATAGGAAGTTAATGTTAAAAAAAATTAATTTTTTTTTAATTGAAGGTATGTGTCTCATTAAGTCTTTCCTCACTCAAACAATTCTTGTTTCTCGTCTCTATTACTCCCGTATCGTTCGTCTCGTCCGACCGAGTTCCCTCGTGACTACGAAAGTACCCAATCATCGGTTAAAAATATCGGAGTTCTGTTTCTGTCAAGGACGATCTTCCCACCGTAATCCCCTAGCCAATCCCACCCGTAAAAATGGATTATACCCCAGTCCCTCGACGGTCAAATCTAATCCCCGAGTACCGTTGTCAATGATACCCCGAGTAGGTCTCTACTAGAACCAAGGCCCGAGACGTGGACACTGGAATCATACCCTAAGGTGTCCTAGATTGTGAAACCCTAATAAAACAAAAAAAATTCCTTTATTAGCAAGGAATCTTTACTTTTCATTTGACACCAGATGTAAGTAGACACAGAGGAAACTTAGGACTTTCCGGGTAGACATAAGTCCCCACCCAACCGGCATTACGTGTAAGGTTACAAAAACATTCTAGAATGTCTGCTTTACTGTCAAAAGTTCGGCGTACGCGAAAAATCGATCGTGCCATCAAAGTCATCGAAATGCTACAGCGTGGATATTCTGCAAAATCTAGTATCTCGTGTAGAGGTCCTGGGAGGGGGAAGAAGTCCGGCTTTCCTTCACTTGTGGGTCGACAAAACGTCCGCAGGTTTACGTCTCAGGAGTCAAACTGTATTCCTCACTCTTACGACAACAATTAAGTACACGAATGTGGTGGTGGGAGCTGAAGGTGTGTGGGACAGACTTGGTCCACTGAGAAGAGACAGTTATAATGGAACGTCACAGAGAAAATACTTTGTCTTTTGACTCAAAGTGAAAGGGAAGTATTATCTTGTACGTTCCGACCGGAGCGGTGTCAGTAAGGAGACGAGTACTTAAGTCTCGTTCTCAACTACGGACTTCGAAGGGCACTGAAAGTTGTTCAGTGGATTGTAAAGAAACATTGGAGTTAAGAGGGGAAAATCAGAGGTTCCCTGTTGTAATTTCTTATATATCGTAAACGTTTCTTCAAACTTAGGAAACACCTCTTTTCACGGAATACTTGACGTCTCATAATAGACTTTATCTACTTCTTGAGGAAGTCGTACCATCAAATTTGTTTTTTTTTCAACTTGACACTCTTAAGGGTATCAGACTTCCATTTTAGGTACTTCTGACGACCTTCCAAAAATTACCGTTCGTAAAGTAAGTCTTTGAGGGAACAGATTTCGAACGTTTTTGCGAAATTAGGTATTTGCGAGGCCAACTCAATCTTCACGACTGTCACTAGTGTCAAACTCGTTCCATTTCTTTTGGTGCATTCGGTGTAGGAGTTTTTGTGAATAGGTACTTGACTCTACTCTTAATTGAAAAACACAACAGGGGTAAGTATCCATTGAAAAATAAAGTATTTCATCAATTACAAAAAATAAATAAGAAATAAACCTCCTTTTAACGAAGTGTTACTACACAACCCAGGACGGTATACTATTGCGTCAAGTCGGTAGTAATATGTCTATATAGTGGAGGGAGAACTAAGAGAGACGGGAGGGGGAAGGGTGGGGAGATCCAGTAGTGTCTTGTGGTCCGACCTGAGGACACAATATATCGTATACAGAGAAAAGAAATGTCCTGAGACGGTCAAAAACTATGATACTTACGAACTTTTGACAATAAAGTCTTTAACGGGAAGTGAGACTACACAAAGTCTACGGGAAAGATACGTTGATTTGACTAAGTCGTCTACAAGTTAAGTGTTAAATGTTTTTTTTTTTTTTATCAAATCACCCACATATCATCTAAGGATAACATGAGTTTTGAGATCGGAGTCCAGGGCGGGAGAGGGTTCTGTGATTACCATTATCCGTCAATTGCGTGTTTATAAGTCCTTGAGACGGACGCACACAACGGACGACTCAACCTTTACAGTACGGGAAAGGTGTGTGGACGAGAATTCGAGTGCCCACAAAAGAGTGGAACTACACTAAACACATTGCAAAGGAGTTCCGAGTGTACGGGAGTAACAGCCAACCAACGACGTAGTCGATAAGAGGGTTTCGGGGTCTGTGGTCGAAGGGTGTTTTGTGGTCCGAAAACGTTGAGGAAGGTCGTGTAGACCTTTCTTGGGGAACAGACGTTTAGGTGAGACGGAAGAAACTTCCGAATTTCTCTTAGAGGGGGTATTTATAGAAAGTCTAAGTGGTTTAGGATGAATTAACGGTAATAGAAAGTGGAGGAGTCCGAAGAGTTTACTATTTTGGGCCTTTCCGCCAAAACAAGGACACCAAACGGAAAGACATTGACGCAAGTATACGTAGAATGGTAAAGAGGTACATTTATCATGAAAGGGAACTATAGTTCTTCGTACAAAAGAAAAAAATCGACCTTTGCACACGTTGAGGGACAACAACTCCGATCCCCAACCTCACCCATCGTACGAAAGACGTACACTCTAAACCTTCTTAAGATTTCAGTAGTACATGGAAGAACCAGCAATACTTCCATATAAAGATATATATATATAAAGATATATATATATATCTCTCTCTCTCTTGTGTATCCTTATATCTTGTACAAAGTAAACAAGATTGTTTTATTATTGTTATGTGTATTATTTCCACTGATACATACCTCAAGAATGAGACACCGTGTCCTGATTTACAACTAGACCTCTTAAAGGAAAATCTATACCTGGTTGACGGGAAGTAAGAAGTCCCACGTGGTAGGGTGTGAACGGTGACCGACATTATCCTGTATGGGGTCCCAACTCGACTCCAGACAAGAGGTCAAAGGTACAACAATATGATAGTAGAACCTACAATGTCGTGAATAATGTATACGAAGTTTTGTATACTAAGAGGCTTTTCGTATGACCATATGAACCTAAAAAAGAAAAACCGGTGGGACACCCCGTACGCCTTAGAATCAAGGGACTGGTCCCTAACTTGGACACGGGAACGTAATCTTCGTGTGACCTGACGGTTTTTTCAGGAATATGAACCTGTAATTTATAAACTTAAGATTAGAATAACAAAGTTTGTACGTTTAGAAGAGAGTATATTTCAAATGATATAATTGAGTGATCGGGAACCCTCTTCCTTTTTTTGGACTTTTTTTACTGATTAATAAGAAAAGGGGGAAAATAAAAAAGACCTTTCCCTTAGATATAAGGACTGAAATAAACGTACTATAAACGGTGCAGAAGACACATTAGAGTTTTAATGATGTTCAAACTATTCTAGTATTTCAGAGATTACGATTTTTCAAGAGTGAAACGACTATTAATACGAGTAAACCGTTGACAAGGGATAACCAAGTCATGAACTGAGCGATCAGTAGTACTGACTCATTAAAGGGTTCAAGAAATAAAAGTAACAGGACACGTTTTGTTTACACCAGGAAGCTTCCTCTTCAGTCCATCTTCGGTCTAGTATAATCCCATTCAAATGTGAAGGGGAAATGGTTAAGATCTCACAAGTAAGTGTTTTACAGAAAATTTCTTATTCGAGTACAACATTCGGGACCATACAACTGTCGGGACCCAGAACATTAAGGAGGTTTCCTGTGACTGTACGTTTGTGTCAGGATACCCTTAATGTAGCGACTAAAACAATTTAGACAGTGAAATTGGAATGTCAATTAGGAGAAAGTGTAACAGTCACATTTGAAAGGGAAATTACTCCGAAAGGGAAAATCTAGAAAGACAATAGTTAAGAAAAATTTTTAGAAAAAAATTTACACATAATAAAACTAATTTTACTACATTCTTCAGAAAATAGTCTACTGAGGCTAAAATAGTCCCTCATAGCCCACGACGGACCAGTACGACAGAAGTATTACGATTCGGACGGTCAAAGTTAAATCAACTCGATTTTTTCTATCGTAGAATGAAATGTAGTTTGTGACTTAGCTCTACAGGAATAGTTTATCGTTTGGGGGAACCATTTATGTCTCTTAGATGTGATACCTTTGTAATCCACTACCTTTTGAGTGAGTGAATATTTAAGAATTCCTTTAAAGTAATCATAAAAGGGATCAATATTTTCATTAATGTGGTTTTATGTGAAATTTTTCACCTCTTATGTGTTTTCGTAATTTCTTCTCTCAGTAAAGATCGATATAGTAAGTTTCCATGGGTCTCCATCCTAAAAACTCATAAAGTAGAAAAAAGTCATAATCAAAGAGTAACGGTTACTGCCCCCCTTTCTATTGAAATTTTAGAAGTCGTCTCATCTAGTAAAAGTGTAGTTTTGGCATAAGGAATTTTGAACAGAAAATACAATTTTAAGTCAGTCAAGGTCCTTAGAAAGACACGAACACTTACAAATAAAGAGTTGTACGTACATATAATACATGTCATTAGTATCAGTATTTATTGTTGACCACAAATATTTCGTAAATGACACACGCTCAGGTACAAGATCCGTACAATGTATAAAGTCTAGTAAAGATCCGTACGATACATAAAATCTAGTAAATAAGAAGTATCGTCGGAAGGTTTCATCTGTGATAATAGGGGTAAAATGTTTGTTCCTTTAGCTCCAGTGGGGACGTCCCCAGTGTTTCTGTGGTCTCCAGTGTGTTGACAGTTCGTCCCGTCGTCAAACCCTCGTTTCAGGTAGTCGGATTGATGTGATAAAGGAGAATCATCTCTGGGTCAGCATAGTGCCTTTTGTTAAAATTTTAAGTACCTGACTTAGGGACGATCGTGTACAATGTCTTCCTCTCTTGAACAATGATGTTCTACTGGGACACCCTGTTAATTCGGTCGTTTGTGGTTGACTCGGGGTTCAAGACCACGTCCTTGTTTGTAATCTTTGGACCCGTGAAATAAAGACTGTGCAAAATTGCTTAGATACCTTCCGTCACTTGAAATGATTAATCTTGAATGTCATCCTTATATTTATCCGGCATGCATTACTTGCTCAGACGGTCGGACGTCCCTCGGGACGGAGGGAGTGTGCGTATGTGTGGGTTGTAAGTCTCTCGTCTTCATGTGCACTAATAGAAACCGAAAGAAACTACCGAATAAGAAAAACTTTTTTCGTTTATTTGGACAAAGGATCCTACACAATCGAATACCGAACCATTTGTTGATTCCTTATTTAATTCAAGAGGTCTAAGTCTCACTGAGGTCAGAAGATTTAATGTTCGTATGGATTCTGTGACTCACAAGAGGACTGGTGGGACTACACCCGCACGCGGACCTCGTTGTCCCCTAGACCCACGCGGGACGGGTCCACGACTCGTCCGCACGGAGTCGCTACGTTCGAGGCGGGATCCGACCCGGTGAGTGACCAAGACACTCGAGGACCGCACTCGTCGGGACTGGGGCCGAGGCACGAGAAGGAGGGGTGGGGTCTCTACACCTACAGGTCCTTCATTGAACAAGCAGAGATTAAAGTTTGGNCCCCCCCCCCCCCCCCGTAATTCATCTTCATTTCTACATTTAGAGACGTCTCCATCAGTCGGGAGACTTCCCCTGAACGGAGGTGAGACTGAGAGCAGGTGTGAGTCCCGTAGTTGTCTCATTCATTGTTCCCACCCCAGGTGGTTCCATCTCTAAGTTCGCGTTATAGATCCGATTTAAATCTGGAATTACTAAAGTTCCTGAACCGAAACTTTTGGTGACTCTACTTATGTATAGAGAGTGCACTTTTTACTAAAAAAAAAGGGTTGAGAATCTAATCACTTCACAGATTCATGAAGATAATGACATATATCGACACTGGCCGGAAGGAGGAAAGATGATCATTCATGATTATTTCATGAAAATGTCGATTTAAAATGTATTTATAAAGTGTTTCTTCTACTTATGTTTCCTTAAATCTACAATCTCCGGGGGATTTAACCAGAGTATAAAAATACTCATAACACAACCCGTTTTTCAAGTAAACCCAAAAAGGTATTGTAAAATGCCCAGTTGCACTTACTTGAAAAAATCAGTTGGGTTTTGCGTCCTCTTGTTTTGTGTAGGATAGTCGGTTCACTACTTTCTATAAACATCTGCGAGACCTTTTATGTCATGAAACATGTGTTTGTGTGTCTTAGGAAATGACAAGACTTCAAAACTTACATGAGTCATAAATTGACTGAAATGTAAAACGATATGTCATCTTTGATTGTAGCCTCTTCCGATACCGTGGGGTGACGTCATGAGAACGGACCTTTTAGGGTACCTGTCTCCTCGGACCATCCGACGCCAGGTACCCCAGTGCTTCTCAGCCTGTGCTGACTCGTTGAAGTGAAAGTGAAAAGTGAAAATACGTGACCTCTTCTTTTACCGTTGGGTGAGGTCACAAGAACGGACCTCTTAGGGGCCCTACCCCCTCGGACTACCCGACGGTAGACACCCCAGTGTGTCTCCGCCTGTGCTGACTTCACTGAATCGTCGTCGTCGTCTTTGATTGTAACAACGAAATGTTGTACCATTTAGTTGATATGAGGTTATTTTGCAAATTTTTTATTTACTGAGATGTCCTTATACGAGAGACGGTCTTTACGTGACGTCCTCCTAAGAAATGGGGACTCGGACAAGTGTCGTACAACAACAACGAGTCAACGAGTCAGTACAGGGTGAGAGACACTGGGGTATCTGATATCGTGCGGTCCGAAGGGACAGGAAGTGGTAGAGGGCGTCGAACGAGTCAGAGTAACAGGTAACTCAGTCACTACGGTAGGTTGGTAGAGTAGGAGGCAACAGGGGAAGAGGAGGACGGAAGTCAGAAAAGGTCGTATAGTCGTAATTAATAACGGAAGTTAACAGTCTCTTGGTGTCGTTTCGTCTTTGATTGAGACTGAGAGAACGAAAACACCCGGTCCGTGTCTTGTCGTACATAAGGTATCTATATAAACGTTTGACCCCTCGACTCGCTATTTGTGACTTACTACATGGTTTACGAAAGAACAATCGGTCTCCAAGAAGTGACATAGTGAAGAAAATCACGGGTATTAGTCCCATGACCGTTTCGGGTCACTTTTGACTGAAGTCCCTGAAGGACTGTCAGGTCGTCAATCCTGAAACGTAAGAGTGACGACTACCGGGTTTAAGTCAAGGACTAGTCCCTTGACTTTAGGGTGTTCGACACGTAGTGTCGGTTTTTTTCTAAAATTTATTTTCTATTTTGACTGAAGTGACTAGTCTACCTTTCTACGAGTTACAAAAGAACACAGTACTTGTTCTTGGAGTCGGTGTGGGGACGACCTCCCTCGTAGGATTCATTCCGTTGGAAGGAGAGCATTTTAAGCGAAGAAGTACCTCGATGAACTGCTTTGCCATACCAAAACGGTCGATTCATCCGTTTTACTTTCTGAGTGACTTACGAGCCTGAACCCCCGTTTAGGATCTCCAATGACTTAAGATTAAGAAACAAACCTGAGAAAGACTTTAGTCTTTATTATGTGAGACTCGTCCGGACGAACTCAAGAAATATTCTCTTGTTTTGTGTGTTGAGTCTGTGTCTTCTGTTTCCGACTACCTTTTCACTAAGTGAGAACAGTTCGAGTCTTAGCACGGCGGGTGAGGCAGGATTGGGTAAGACGAAGAGTCGGGAACCGAGTACCGCCGTAACTGAATCTACAATTCCGTCAGTCCTGCACCACGTGTCTCCATAAACAGGGGTCCGGCTCGAGGTAACCGTACTTGTCATCTACTGAATTGTCCTCCTTCGGGAGAGTGGAGATAAAGCACTAGAAGAACGCCCGCAGTACCATTAATTAAGACAAATTTTTTATTTTTGTAGTGGGCCCAGTCCAAGTGTCTACCTCTAAATACACGTCTGTAGGTCGGTAGGGGTGTGACTTATTTAGCGAGTAAGACACCGAGCACTCCTGAAAGTTTTAGTGCCACGAGCACACACGTGCGAGTAAACGATTCAGGACAGGACACGCTGGGGCACCTGACATCGGGTTTTCCGAGGAGGCAGGTACCCTAAAGGGTCTGTTCTCATGACCTCGCCCAACGTAAAGGAGGAGATCCCCTCGAAGGGCTCAGTCCCTACGTCGGGTACAGAGGACGTAACCGTCCGTCTAAGAAATGACAAACTCGGTGGTCTCTTCGGGGTGAAAATGGTGGGAACAGTCGAACTCATCCATGTGTCAGTCGTGTGTAACTTCTCGGGCTCTGGTAGGGTGCCAGTTCACTCGTTCAGGTCCGCCGGGGAGGGAGTACACGGGGGTAGACGAGGAGACGTAGTCGCGTAAGTCCGTAGGTCGTAGTGTGAGTGGTGGGGAGGGTTGAAGGGTCTGAAGAACCCCAAGTCTTTACGACGTCTAGTTGATTTAATACAACGTCGGAAAAACTTTCCCTAAAGTTCTGTCTTAGCAAAGGAGACTTTATTACTTTGAGTAAGGAAACTTTTCATTCGGGCTTTCTCTTTTTGTTCATAACATATACTTACGAAAATACACCCTAGATCTTTTGATCATGACTACTCGAAGAAACGTTCCGTCTTCGTCTCTGTATCTACATCCCTTACCTGGTTGCCTGTGTTCGCTCCTTCTTTTCCCACCCTACTTGACCCTCTAACCCAGACTATATATATGTGATACTACGTATCTTGTCTATCGATCACCCTTCGACGACGTACCGTGTCCCCCGAGTCGAACCACGAGCCACTACTGGATCTCCCTACCCTACACCCATCCAGGTTCCCCCTGCCCTATATCCATACGCATGTCGACTAAGTGCAACATGTCGTCTTTGGTACACTTTGTGTAACAACACTTCGTCGATATGGGGTTATTTTTTTCGTCGAGTGTCACCCTGACAGCACAGAAAGACGTCCTCTTGGAGAAAAAACACTACCTCATAGAGTTGCCTCCTCTGAATTACATGGTGTAGGTCTCGACGGTGTTCAAGCTGGAGACGTCTCGGTGCATTCTCAGGAAGCATCCCAACCCCAGGGGGAACAGACCAGCCCCTGACCCCGGGTGACACGGGTGTGGAACGAAAAAGGGTGTACGAAATGAGTCTCCTGGATTTGAGGTCCCGTTCCGCTGGGGTCTTCGTGTAGGTCACTCCGCGGACAAAAGGGTCGAGGATTTCGAAGGTAAGTCAATCAAAATAAAGTAAAAAGACGGAGCTCTAGTTCATGAATCAAATTCCTTGGTGGGGTTAAGTAGTCGGAAGATTCAGTGGACTTGGATCCTCGTTCTAAACGGGGAACTTACCTTCAGTCTGCCTTCTTCCCAGTATCCACCCTACAGGTGTCCCCGGAAAGTTCCTTTCGAGTCTCATTTCGTAGTTCGTAAGTCGAGACCCCCGTCCTCTTGACCTCTTCGAAACGAAAGAGAGCTCTTATTTAGAGGTGGAAGAGACCGCAGTTCGGTGGGATCTACGACCGAAGGGTCCACCGAGATCATCACTTCTTAGGTGGACGGTGACGTCCTCTACGTTCTCTGAGTCCAAACTAGGGACCCAGTCCTTCTAGGGGACCTCATCCTTTGTCGTTGGGTGAGGTCAAAAGAACGGACCTTTTATGGTTCCCGTCCCCTCGGACTACCCGATGGCAGGTGCTCCAGCGTCTCAGTCTGTGGTGACTCGTTGACTTACGTGTGTGCGTGGGACCTACGTCCGTTTAGTTCGTTCCACCCAAATGATCCACCTGACATCGTCTCGAGTGTCTTGGGAGACGTAGGACGGAGGGAGCCCGGCAGACAGGACTCAGTAGTTTGGGGACTCTGCAAGTTTTTGACACGGGGATCCGGGTGGATTTTGACACCCATGTGTGATCGGAAGAAGCGACTTACGAGTTGCTAGAGAGTGAGTGGGGATTGTTTGTGAGTTCTCACCAAGTACAGTTCGACGTAACTGTCTGAAAAGGTCGTCGAAGACGTCTTTAGGCCAGACTTTGCAGGCAGAACAGTGTATGTCACCAATCGAGTGACGACTAGAATGACAGAGGTCCTGGGTAGTCGGTTCACAGTCCCCTATTAAAATACCCTAAAGACGTCGTGTCTTTAGAAGTCCGTAAAAAGACGATGATTCCCAAGAGGGTCGGGGGAGGTCCAGACAATTCACATCCTCCGTAGTGTCTGTGTGCGACAGACAGAAAGGAGTGACGGAGGGCCCTTCCCTAAGGACGTAAGGAGAGGTTCTAGGTCGTCTAGTGTGAACGTCCTTCAAGAGGGAATATCGATTAGGTTGATCACTACAAACAATTTGAGTGGAGGAAACTCAGTGAGTAGACACTTCCACCTCTCGTGTCCTAGTGGGGGATTGTGTCCGCATAGAGGAAAATAACGTGAAGTAAAATAGTACGAAACTCTATGGGGAAAAAAAAAGTTATTTACGTCCAAACACCGTTGAGATGTAACAGTCTACTACCAAGCGTAGAAAGTCGACATAAAAAGTAAATAAAAATAACTTCATATGAAGTGTCGTTCATAAAAATTAATTCCGTACACGTAAAAAATCTGATAACGTATGGAGTATTGATCATATCACAGTTACATTGAAAACATACGTGTCCTTTTGGTTGGGGGGGGCGAGGGGGGGCGGGTANGTTTTCTAGACGAAATGACGTCACCAGATCTTGACTTGGACGCTCTAGCGACTCCAGATGGCGATACGTAAGGAGGAGAGTGTGACGTAGAAAGTGCACACTCGTTCAGTCCAGGTACACCTTAGACCCCAGGTCCATCTAAATTTTTATTTTCCCTTTAAATAATGTAATAATAATGTAAATCACAGAAACTTATAAGAGTATTGGGAGGTTTTACTATTAAGTTCGTAAGACGACGACGACGATTCAGTGAAGTCAACACAGGCTGAGACACGCTGGGGCATCTGCCGTCGGGTGGTCCGAGGGGACAGGGACCCTAGGAGGTCCGTTCTTGTGACCTCACCCAACGGTAAAGGAAGAGGTCACGTACTTTCACTTTTCCCTTTCACTTCAACGAGTCAGTACAGGCTGGGAGTCGTTGGGGTACCTGACGGCGGGTGGTCCGAGGGGGCAGGGACCCTAAGAGGTCCGTTCTCATGACCTCACCCATAAGATCAAGTGTCATATTCGTCGTCGCGATCTATAGTCGAGACAAGTAAGAGAGTCCCGTCTTCGACCCGCACATCTTACCTACACCAGAAGGAAAACAATCCTAAATTTGTTTTAAGACGTACATGTAAATCGTCTTGCGGCGTGCGCGGCGTGCGAGTGAGACAGATTTCCCCTTGGAAAAAGGGTGATTTGTAAAGTACACCTCGGAGCTAAAAAAGTGAGTCCAAGATGCGACGGCTTTAGTAGGAGCCAGACGTCAAAGAAGTAAGGTTTCCTTAACAGATGTCCATCCGACGGAGAAACCTTGTTCGGGACCCTACAGCCCTAAGGGACGAGGCCCACCAAATGAGTAGCACGAGTCCACTGCCCTTCGCCAGTCACACGAAAACACCGCGTTTCAAGGTGTGGGTCCGAAGGGCGGGTCTCGCTAGCGGCTGTGACTAAATGGTTGGTTCCTTCTTCAAAGGGTGGAGTTTCGGCTCCCCGACACTGGAGTAAGACAAGAAAGAAAGGAAAAGAAGTGGGAGAGCGGAGGGAAACAGAACAAAGGAGGGCAATGAAAGAGAGACCGTAGAGTGCCAACGAAAGAGAGACAGAGGAAAAGCAAGAACGGACATAGACGGACAACTCACAGGAGGACCCACTCCCGCCTCCCTTCAGGAAGGAACTTGTGAGATTGTGCGGACACTTTTGGATGTACGGATGTGGATCAGTGGCATGGGTCCTACGGTGCACAGGGGAGAAAGAACTCGCCTATAGATAGGTCTTGAATGACATGTGGTAGTAGAGTGTTGGAAGAACCTATTTTCGATTACATGAAGTCACAGGTAAAGAGGTCCGTGTGAACTTGAGTAAATTGTATGTTTAGAAGTTCCCGAATCAATAGATCAAAGGTTGAGGGACGTCTAATCTCTCCCTCTATTAAACAAATATTTTTTTCCTCGATCTGTCCTACGACCGACTCGTCGACCTCCGGACGTGTCACTGGTACCACTCTTCTCTGTCGACTCCTAGGCTGTATTTCCCCCTTTCGTCCTGTTCGAGTGTCGGGTCCTCCTACCCTAGTGGACGAAAGGACACTGGTCACGAGCCCTTCCTGGGGCTCAGTAATCCTTTCCGATCCACTGCGAGACGTGTTTAACGACTTCTGTCGTTTGACATATTATTACACCAGCTCTTCGTGAGGTAGGTCCTACCAGGCATGGTCACGAGTGTCTCATCTGACTTTGAGGCGGACCCCTTTGCAGAGATGAAGGCCCCCACGTCGGTTCACACCCGTGGGACAAATCTGGACGGCTTGGTCTACTGAGCCCCCTCTAAAGGTGTAAGTAAAAAGAATTCGTCAGAGAGACTGTGGGAAACCTACATGAAAACATAACCTACCCCCCAGACAGATGTTTTGCTACCCAATTTTTAGACTGCACTAAGAAATTAGAAGTCCTTTAACTCTAGACTAGTGGTCCTACCACTTTTGGGACTAGTCTAAGGTACCAAACAAAAAGAGGAAGATATACTTTACGGACGTTATAGAGGTTTCATATGGATATGACTCCGGGAGATCTAACACACCCTGCCTGCCTATCCTTTTCTCCCTCCTTTTTGATCCTTCTAGTTTCTCTTCTCTCTAGAATCTCGACTTTCCCTGGAGTACGGTGGTTTGGGGTGTACGGGGTCACGTCCGACGAAGAGGTGTAAGATAGAGAAGTAGAGAACATTTAATGACTGTGAGTCCTGTTTTTCTGTCACTCCCAGGTACTCACAGAAATTATAGTATTTAACAAACCCTTTAGTACAAAAGACTTCACGGAATGCGCGGAGATTCTTGTGATGTAAACAAATCGTCACATGAGTGTCCTGACATCCTGTAGGACCCTTCAGTAACTTATTAAACTTACTGAGTTTAATATTTAAACTCTCTGTAGTGGATCGTCCATGTACCTGTGACTCTAACCGGAAGTCTTTTAAAAGTCGGATGTTCCATGGAACATTTGAATGAGTGACTGTGAGTGACCCGAGGGCTTAATTGTTCCTCTAAGATAATCAAAGGGAAAAGACAGGTGACTACTAATCAAAGTTTCCCAACGGTATTCTAAATCGTGTTTAAACTACTGAAGTCGGTTGTCTCAAATAGAGGAGGGTCGAGACCTCAGGGTTCCAGGTCTTAGTTCCACAGGTACCCCGGTGTGAAGGAGACGCTCGAGAACCCCTCCCAGGAAGACCGGAAAGGGTCAAAGACCACCGGGGTCCCCAAGGGTCCGAACCCCACAGGGAGGGTAGCAGGGAGTCGGAAGCGGAGACGGACACAGAGAAGGGACATACGGAAAGTGTACCTGTGTACTGTAACCTAAATCCCTGGTGAGTCTATTTGGTCCCGAAGGGACCACCTAGTGACCGGAGGACGGTCACGCCTCTGTACCCAAGATAGGGACCCAGTCCTTCTAAGGGACCTCTTCCCCTAGATGGGAAGATCAAAAGATGGGTGAGATCATAAGAACGTACCTTTTAGGTGCCTGTCTCCTCGGGCCACCCGATGTCAAGTACCCTAGTGTTTCTCAGTCTGTGCTGATTCACTCGTTGTCGTCTATTAGCTTCTACTACAGTAAAGTTCTAGGAAGTGAACCAATGTAGACGTTTATGCGAGAAAGGTTTATTCTAGAGTAAGTATTCCAGGACCCCCAATCCTATCTTTGTAGCAACCACCCCTCCCCCATGGAATTTGGTGATGTGGACCATTGAACCCGCCTCGTGGACGACTTGTGTGTCGGAGACAATTCGTAGTACCACCCATGACTTCGATATCTTCAGGTCGGAGACCTATGGACTCCTTCAGTGAAAGACCCAAACATGAAACAAACCCCAAAACCCCGAAAAAAACTTCCACTTTATAGTCATGTACTTTTCTGTGCTTGTCGTTTGAGCATCTTTGAGGTTCCCTTATTCTAAGATTACTTCTCACGGGTTCCCTCTGAGAGTCTGTCTGTACGAGTCGGATCCCAGGTTCCGTCTTACACTCTCCAGACACTAGTACCCACCCTCTTTTTTCAAAAGAAAAAGTGATCTGAGGTTGAACTGTAAAGGGAGTTCAGATTTATGTCCGTTGTGTAGTGTTACTTTCACCCAAATTAATGTTACTTCCTTGTTTCGGCTCCCGGACGGATTCCTCTTCTGTCTGCATAGCCTTCACACATCAGGAGTAATTACTGTCGCACTACCGTAAACTCAAATCCTACCCTCTTTGTCTTGGCTATGACGATACTTACACTCTATGTGTAAGGACATGGCACCCTCGTAGGTGCGGAGACGAGTCTGACGGGTACTCCGCAACCACGGCCTCCAATCGTGTGACCAGGTCTACATTCTGTAGTCAAGACCCCTGTCGACGATCGTCGTAGGTGGGTGGTCTTGTCCTGACATAGGGGACGAGAGACAGGGGCCGACTAGGCGAGTGTGTTCCACTCTTTCGTGACTTTCCCTTGGCAATGAGTCCTGAATTAACGTCGTCCGTTACTTCACCACTCCATCAGTGGCCGAGTACTCATTAAGTAAGTTGTTTATAAATACCTTGCTAGCGGTGTGCGGTGTGAGAACAGTCTCGTAACGACATGTCACTCATTGTTATGCGTAAAGGTGGGAGAACTTCGAATCTCAAAGTGTTCTCTCTCTATCGCTACCCTTGAAATCTTACACCTATAACTAATGTTCGTTACATTTTGGAGTTTGAGAACGAATTCGTCTTCGATCCGGAGTGACTTACTTACCCGAAGGGTCCACCGAGTCACCATTTCTTAGGAGGACGGTTACGTCCTCTGCACCCAAACTAGGGACCCAACCCCTCTAGGGGACCTCTTCCTTTACCGTTGGGCGAGGTCATAAGAACGGACCTCTTAGGGTACCTGTCTCCTCGGACCGCCCGATATGCCAGGTACCTCAGCGTTGCTCAGTTTGTTGACTCGCTGGCTCATTGTCGATGAGGAATTATTCACTCTTTCCCTTTACCCATCGTCGGTCGGAAAAGGAACTACTCAGCCCAAATAGACGTGGGGATAGACGTATCTTCACTTGCGCACAGAACAACACATTATGATTCATGGTGGGCTGGGGTCTGTGTGGTTCGAAGTAAAGACCTTCCGGGGAGAATTATATCTCCCCACGACGAAACGTCTCTACCGTGTACTGGAAATTCGTAGGGGTAGAGCCGTGGACGAGTCGGTAAGTATGTTCTTTATGTCCACCTCGAGAACTCTACCCGGTCCGTGACGTGACCCGTATCTTCTATGTTCTGAGACAGTCTCACTTCCTTTCTCTTCAGCGAGTCAGCACAGGCTGAGACGCTGGTGTACCTGACATTGGATGGTCCGAGGAGGCAGGTACCCTAAAAGGTCCGTTCTTATGACCGTACCCAACGGTAAAGGAAGAGGTCCCCTAGAAGGGCTGGGTCCCAAACTTGGGCCCAGAGGGTGTAACGTCCGTCTGCGAAATGGTAGACTCGGTGGTGCCTTCGGACAGTCTCGACCCGGGTCTTTATCGAATGGACGGACGCACCCCGATATTATCTAGCTCGGGACCCGTCTCTGTGACCAGTGCCTCCTTTGGTACCTCCTCTTCGTCACTCGGGGACTCGGTACGGCCCCTACTTCCCGACTTTCCTCTCTCCTCCGGTCGCTTCGTGGGTGCCCACCGGAAAGGTCGACACGACCCTCTTCTGCGTACGTACAGGACGACGAGACGGTAGAACTAAACTTTTGGGGCTACCCTGTGACTCCGGTGGCACAGGGCAGAATGTGTCGTTGGGGTACAGTGGTTTTGACGGAATAATTTCACTCTTGGACGAAACAAAAAGGTCCCTGGACTTCGACCTATTGTAGGAGAATCTGTTTCTACCTGTGTAGTTTTAGCGCCTGAAGCCCTACACGTTCCTCTTGTACGACCCTCTGCGGTCCTGGTTGTGGAAGACACCCTGGGGGCTGATGTAGCGCGGTCTCCATCCCACGCGGGGTCGGGGAGGGGTGGAGTCGTGTGGGGTCCGGTCGTGACAACGACGACGGAGGGACCTTTTTGGTTTCCTGAAATTTCACGAAACCACGGCCTCCACACAAACAATTAGGTTTATGAACTGTTTGCGTCGACGTGCTTCCGTGACGATCACAGAGGACCGCCCACCATGGTCGGGACTGACGTCGTAGAGCGGTTCGCGCTTCCTGGGTCGTCCAGGTAGGACAGGATCGAGGGACGTGGGGTCGGAATTTTATATAGGTGCGACGAGTCTGGTTGGCTTTCGTCGGTGACCTCTTCTCGGTCCACCTGGGGTTTGTCCGAGAACCCCGTAGGTGGACGCAAGTCACCGAAGCAAACCCTGATCTTTGCGGGTTCAACACCAAAGGTCCGACACAGGGTACACTCGGACCTCTCGGGGTGCAAGAGCACATTTTACTCTTATGAAGACAGAACACGATAAAGCAGTGTACCCTCTCGGATACTTGCAAATTTTTTCTTTGTTCGGTAACGAGAACATAAGACTCGGGGTCCTTCACGTCGCAAACGAGTTTTCCGTAGGAAGTTAGGACGAAACGGGTGACGGGAGGGGCGGGGGTCAAGACCTAAGGTACGGTCGACGGGTGGGCCCGTCTACTCTTTCTGTGGGGGAACGGTGCACCAAGAAGAGCGTGGTATTTAAACAGTAGCACCGAAAAGACAGAAACTTAGAGAGACGTGATAACCCACTAGCGAGATTACGGTCACCGGCAAAGGAAGAAAAATTTTTCATAAATAAACCGACGTGGTGTAGAATCAACTTCGTGCCGGCAAAGGAAGAAAAATTTTTCATAAATAAACCGACGTGGCGTAGAATCAACTTCGTACGTCCTAGAAAAAAAAAAAAAAAAAAAAATCAACGTAGTGTACCCTAGATCAAGGGGTTGGTCCCTAACTTGGACCCGCGGGGCGTGACCTCACCCCGCAGAGTCGGAGACCTGACGATCCCTTCAGGGTCCTGGCGACGAACAAGTAAAATATCTGTAAAAAAAAACCTTATTAATGTTTAAGTGTTCTTCGAAGGTTTTTATCATTTCTTTGTAGTGAGTATAGATGGCAAGTGGTAAAGGGGATGGTTAAGGTAGAAGTTATCGATACCATGTTATCGTTTTGGTCCCGTCACTACAACCATGTCCACATCTGCCAAGACAAAAGAGCAGAACAGCGAACATACCTAGTTATATAAGAATGAAAATATAGGTTCCTACCTCGTGTTCCGAACCGTGTAATTCCACGCGATTATCTTTGGAAAAGTTTCTCACTTACTTCTTAACAACTATTCGCACACTCACGACTCACCAACAAACTATCTGTCACTACCCGGAGACTAATGGTCCCGTTTTGTTTAAATCGCTGTATAGGGACAGTAACGGTTTCATTGTCGTCGTAGAAGTCAGACCCTTTGTCCTCTGAGACGGGACGTACATACATAAATCAAAACTGACGTGGAAAGACTTTACTCTCGAACCGGAGACCACTCGTCTGACACCGAAAGTGACGGGACAGATGTGTACGGAATACGGGGCGAGATAGAACCCGTCGGGAAGGAAAAGTTAGAGAAAACAAACCGTAGAAGGTCTTAAATCGTAGACTCTGACCGAAGAGAGACGTCGAAGTCTGAGTAGGAGAGTGGAAGTGAGTACGAACAGAAGCGTGTCGAGGTGAGGACCGGGAAAGAGGAGGGTATGTGAGAGGTACTCGTCGTCTACACACTGACACTAAAGCTTAGTGACGTCGGTGCGGGTCTGCAGAACAGGTTTGGGCATACAGACAAAGGGACGACTCTAGAGGTTGATTGACCGTGTCCGGTAAGTTTGTACCGTCCAAGGTTTGGACAAGAGAGACAAGAAAGAACTGGGAGGGTTTAGGTTTACGGTTCTGGGAGATTTAAATCTGGAGTCCTGAAGTGTGTAGATAAGAGTAGGGAGGGGTCAGAACACTTAATTCTAGGCGGGGGCAGTGTGTGGAACTAAGAAAAAACTACGAGTCTCACTTAGGGAAACACTTAGTTTATGCTCGAAGAGGTCAGGGAGGGACAGACCCCGTTTTGTTTAAGTCGTCGTTTAGGGACAGGTCCTAGAGCCGTGGAGACCAATCTTGGGTCACTACGGAAAACTGGACCAAAAGACGAGGTCCTGGTGGTTGTCGGTCACGTAGTAATGTATAAAAGTGAAAATCTAGTAGGAAGTAGTCAATTTTTACGTAGTGGTCGAATGCACATAAATAATATGTAATAGTGGTCGAGCAGACAACGTGTCTCAGTCTGTACTGACTTCACTGAATCGTTGTCGTCGTCGTTGTCATGTCGCATTCAAGATTTTGTACGTCCTTTTCCTAAACCGACTTGAATTCTCGTTTATCAGAATTTATTGATACTGATAAGTATCATGTGAAATACGAGATGATTTTAGTACTCCGAGCTATTAAAAATTTTAGAACCGAATCATGAAACACTATCCGTGAGTTTTGTGACCAAGTCAAGTCAGCGAGTCAACACAGGCTGAAACGCTGGGGTACCTGACGTCGTGTTGTCCAAAGGGACAGGTAGTGGTAGACGGTCTCGAACGAGTTTGAGTACAGGTATCTCAATCACTACGGTAGGTTGATGGAGTAGGAGACAACAGGGGAAGAGGAGGACAGAAGTCAGAAAGGGTCGTAGTCTCAGAAAAGGTTACTCAGTCAAGAAACATAGTCCACCGGTTTCATAACCTCAAAGTCGAAGTCGTAGTCAGGAAGGTCACTTATAAGTCCTGACTAGAGGAAATCCTACCTGACCAACCTAGAGAAACGTCAGGTTCCCTGAGAGTTCTCAGAAGAGGTTTTTGTGTCAAGTTTTCGTAGTCAAGAAGTCGTGAGTCGAAAGAAATACCAGGTTAAGAGTTTAGACATGTACTGATTACCTTTTTGGTATCGAAACTGGTCTGCCTGGAAACAGTTATTTCAGTACAGAGACGAAAACTTATACGACAGGTCCAACCAGTATCGAAAAGAAGGTTCTTCGTTCGTAGAAAATCAACGTACCGACGTCCGTGGTGGACGTCACTAGAACCTCGGGTTCTTTTATTTCAGGGGGTGAGAAAAGTAACAAGGGGTAGATAGAAGGCACTTCACTACCCTGGTCTCCGGTACTAGAATCAAAAAACTTACAACTCAAAATTCGGTTAAAAAAGTGAGAGGAGAAAGTGAAAGTAGTTCTCTGAGATCAAGAAGAAGTCAAAGACGGCATTCCCACGACAGTAGACGTATAGACTCCAATAACTATAAAGAGGGTCGTTAGAACTAAGATCGAACACGAAGTATGTCAGACCGTAAAACGTACTATATGAGATGTACATTTAATTTATTCGTTCCACTGTTATATGTCGGAACTGTATGAGGAAAGGGTAAAACCTTTGTACAACAAGGTGACAAAGTACGGACCAAGATTGATAACGAAAAACTGGGTATATGTCTAAAGAGTCCTCCGTCCAGTCCACCAGAACATAAGGGTAGAGAACTTCTTAAAAGGTGTCAAATACCACTAGGTGTGTCAGTTTCCGTAACTGTATCGGTCATTTCGTCTTTATCTACAATAAGACCTTGAGAGAACGAAAAAACTACTAGGTCGTCTACAACCGTTAAACTAGAGACCAAGGAGACGGAAAAGATTTTGGTCGAACTTGTAGACCTTCAAAAGTTAAGTGTATGACAACTTCGGATCGAACCTCTTAAAATTCGTGATAAAACGATCACACACTCTACTTACGTTAACACACCATCAAACTCGTAAGAAACCGTAACGGAAAGAAACGCTAACCTTACTTTTGACTGGAAAAGGTCAGGACACCGGTGACGGCTCAAAAGGTTTAAACGACCGTATAACTCACGTCGTAAAGGCGTCGTGGTAGAAAGTCCTAAACTTTATCGAGTTGACCTTAAGGTAGTGGAGGTGATCGAAACAAGCATCACTACAAAGGATTCCGGGTGAACTGAAGTATAAGGTCCTACAGACTGAGATCCACTCACTAGTGTGGTAGCACTAATAGACCCAGTACTTCTAGAAAAAACATGTCAAGAAGACACATAAGAACGGTGGAGAAGAATTACAGAAGACGAAGACAATCCAGGTATGGTAAAGACAGGAAATAGCTCGGGTAGAAACGTACTTTACAAGGGAACCATAGAGATTAAAAGGACTTCTCTAGAGCAGAAAGGGTAAGACGACAAAAGGAGATAAAGAAACGTAACTAGGGAGTCCCACTGAAAGAATAGAGAGGAACGACAAGAATCCTTGAGACGCAAGTCTACCAATCAAAGAAAGTCAAAGACCAAAATCACCGAGTATCGATCTTTTCTCGGGAGTGTTTCTGCGTCACATTCTATCTACGGCGTTTTCCGTTCCAAGTACCAATTCTTGTCACCTACATTCAGGTCTTAAATTTTCACAAAAACTATGTGGACTAAATCGGTCGAAGGATGATATTGATTACTCTACTAGTAAAAGTCGGACTACTATTTCACTGTTCCTCGACCCTGCTCCTTATTCCGGGGACGTGACGGGAGAAACCGAAATGTAATGAATCGCACCAGAAGTAGGGTTCGGAGAAACGTCCATTGAAAAATTCCTGGGCGGTACAACACTTTTACTCGAATCAAGTTTGTCTTGGGTCGGTAGGGGAATTGGTCCGGATGCTGTGTCCACTTAGGTGTGGAATCCTGTCATTCAGCAGCATTGTCTGTGTGGAGTGCTGCACGACCTTTGTCTACGGGACCGGCTATGTGGTCGTCGAGGAGGACTCTACTCCGAAGGACAAGGGGAGAGTCCTTTGGATCAGGAACAAGCCCAGAGATTTGGTCCCGAGTCTACAGGGAGTTAAAAGAATTTGAGCGTTTTTACGTCTAAGAGCAGAGAAGTAGATGTAGCACACCGGGGCAGATCCACTGGGGACCTCACGGAACTTGGCTCCCGGGGAGGAGGTGGCGTAGTGGTCTAAAGGAAAGGTCACCCCTTTGGACAGTACGGTGCTCAAACTCGTAGAAGTCCTCCAGGGGTAATAGCAGACCATGTTCGGCTTTGGGGCTCGCTTCCAGGGATTAGCATACAGGACTCTTCGGGTCGAAGGGAGGAGAGGACACCGGGACTTGGCCCGTGAACCCTAGGACCCAGACTATCGGGGGTGGAGGTCCCAGTAGGAGAGGGACTTCTACGAGGACCGAAGAATGTGATTCGTCAACAAAGGAGGAGACACCAGGGGCGTCGCGTGTACAGTAGCTAAACGGTCATTTGACTTAAAACGTGGCAATTCCTGGTGTCAAATAGGCGGAGCTGCAGATCCGAGGAGGGGGTGGTGAGTCTCGTAGACAGTGGACAAGGGACTTACAGGTGTGGGTCGGGACGTGGAGTTTACGGGCAGAGAGTCGGACACGACCTAAGGGGGTGGAGACCCGGAGAAAATGTGTTCTTGTGAGGGATCGAAGGGGCAAAAGGCAGTTTTGGGACGGGTAAAAGGTTTCGAGGTGTGTGTGCGGCACGTGCCCGGAACCACTTCAAAAGGGAAGTAGAGTGAGTGAGAGGGGGCCCCTGGGGTTTCTATACCCGCCTCTAGGGTTTTGTGTTCTTCAATTCCGTGAGTCACGTCACAGTCCTTACTACGCACTTTTTCGACTGACACGAGGACGTTTGGTCCCTTGTCAGGGTCGTCAGGTACGGAGGACCCCAGAAGAGTTTTGGAGGGAACAGGGGACAGTGGCGATATTCTGGCTCCCAGACTGCATATTAACCTCCAGATGTGAGTAAAACTGTTTCTTATCCTTTTGTCATTTTATTCCTCTGTGGGATGAAAGATTGTAGATGGTCGGTGAATCAGTCCTTAAAATTATGTCTCTTCCACGAGGGACCTCTTCCCTCCTCAGTACGACACCCCCGTGACCTCCCGTGAACCAAAAGATTCTTGTGAAGGAGACGACACATGTAGTGGGCCACTCGGTACACGTCTGGAGTGTAATGATCGAGGTGTTCCGTCTACCTTAACGTCGAGAGGAAATGAGCTTCTCTCTTTCTCCCTGAGACTGTACTTCACCATTGTCATACTAATGGACACAATAAAACTCGTTTCTACCCCCACCCCCCGTGTCCTGTTTTCTGTCGTACCGATTCTCTTCCTTAGTCCCAGACTCTAAGTCTTCCCCGGCGAGGTCGGTCACAAAGAGGTGGTCAAAGAAATTTTTATATCTGATCAAACTCGTACTGGTTCAATCTCGTTTCAAAGTTAGGACCTCTGTTGTAATATTACCTTTTCCTTGCAACATATCATTCTAGGGGTTTCTGGTCCCAAGTCTTGTATCGAGAACTGATTAGTCCTCTGGAATTCCTTCTGCACTTCTGGGAGGGTCCCAGGTCAGTGACAGGAAACAATTTGTCCCTATTCTCCTGGATGGGGTCTGCAAGAACAGTCATTGTGTGTTGCATCCCCCTTTGCGGGTCATGGGTAGTGTCTGCAAACGTCTAAAAGACAAGTATGGTACTTATTGACTCAACCGTAACACGGAGAAAGAGGATTGAATTCTGACTTTGAGCAATAGTGGATCGGGACCGTCTGACTTAAGGGTGGAATTGACAGAGGACAGAAGGTGTAAAGAAAAGCAATTAGGTTGTCTTTACTTCAACACATGGTCCTACACTACGAGTCTCGTCGAAGACCAACGGGACCCGAGGGGGAACACCGTGCAGGACCTTTAACGTGGACTTGGTCAGGGGTGAACTCCGTTTCCGGGGGCTTGATTCTAACACGACACACACGAGTAGAAATAAAATAGTAAGAGGGATCCAGGTGAAAATGTGACAAGGAATTCCAATAAAAAACTTGAAATTCTAATTGAAACCACAAGTTTATAATTCCGGTCATCTATCGTAAAAATAGGACCTTCAGTCACCGTCTAACTTTTTAAGACAAACGTTGAACTAGAAATAAAAAACGTTTATAGATAGTCGAACAACAGGATCAGACAGAGTCGTATCAGTGTTTTAAACTGAGAAGCATTGGTACTGACGAATCCAAATTCCCCACCTGAACCAGTTGGAGGAACCGACGAACCAATCGATGTTTTTGAAATACATTTCTGAGTCCTGGTAAACGAATCCAACGATCCAGTGAGTGAGTACAAGTTGAGAAACACTTAGAAACCTGACATCGGGTGGTCCCAGGAGACAGGTACCCTAAGAGGGCCATTCTTATGACCTCACCCAACGGTAAAGGAGGAGGTCCCCTAGGAGGGTTGAGTTCCTGACTTGAGCACAGAGGACACAGAGGACGCAATGTCCGTCTAAGAAATGGGTTGTTCGCTAGTCCCTTCGAGGTCGCGAATTGTCTTTCAGGTATTTTACGCACCCAAACCAAATCTCCGTGGCTTCCCGTATCTATGTGTGGTCGAGAGGACCCGATTTAGACAGTGGGTGTACGAGGGCAGAGTCTACCCGTCTACTTCCCACTACCATGTTAAAGCGACAAAGTGAATCCACCCCCTTTTTTCTCCAACTAGAGTTTTTATAAACGAATCAAACCCGTGACGGGTGAGTAAAGATGGGTTAGTAATTGAAAAGTTTTTAGCAAAAGTCACAGTAGAAACGATGTTGGCGTGAGACAGGAGCACTCAATATAGGACCCACCGAAACTTTTTAGGTGCGTTCCAAACTCAGTTGGAGTAAAAATAAGAGACACAGAAACGGAGGACCAGTGTGTCTAGGAGGACCCAGTCTTCATGTTGGTGAGACACCTGACCACCAGGAAGCCACAGGAGGAGATGCTCTACGATCATCCAGTCAGGGGAAAGGTGCCCGTCCTACTTCTCCTCGAAAAGGTGAGGTAGGCGTACCTGTTAGGGAAAATGGGCGCTACCGAGCTCTTCCTCCGCTTCCTGGAAAATCACTTCCATTCTTCACTTCAGTTCCTCTGAAAACATTCTAATCGTGATCCAAAAGACTAGCATTCTACAATACCTTTTTGACCTTATTTGAAAACTGGTTGGGTGATGTATTATTTGTTATTAACAAGACTCGGTCGGAATTTCCCCTACCAACGGTAGATAAAATTTACTCCGTGGTTATCCTACTTGTACTCGATAGTTTTACTCACATTCTATCTGGGAGTGTACGTATTAAATGTTTTCTTTAGAGGTCGTTGTTAGGGATATGTCAGATAAGACAGGTGGACTTTGACATTTTAAGGATCTTCTTTTGTCTGAAGTAGCTGTAGTCAGAATCGTTATAAAACCCCCTAGACCGAGATATTCGTTCCCTTTGTTTTCGTTTTTCTTATTATACGCTGCCGTAGTTTGATTTTTCGAAGACGTGTCGTCTGCCTTAGTAGTTTTACTTTTGAAACTTACCCTCTTCTATGAACGTTTAGTATACAGATTATTCCCTAATTATAGGTCTTATGTATTTCTTTAGTATGTTGAATTGTTGTTTGTTGGGTTAAAAATTTACCCGTTTCCTCCTAGACTTATTTACCAAAGAGTTTCTGTATGTCCATCGATTATACGTGTACTTTTCTGCGAATTGTAGCGAGTGGTCCCTTTGCGTTCAGTTTTGATGTTCCTCGACAGTAGAGCATGGACAGGCTTACCGACAATAGTTCTTCCGTTCTTTATTCATGACTACTCCTACACGTCTTTTCCCTTGGAGTACGTGACAACAACCCTTACATTTAGCTATCCATGTGACACCCTTTGTCATACCTCTAAGTAGTTTTGCAATCCTTGTCTTGACGGTACGTGAGTATACCAGAAGGTGAAACCAATAAGTAAGTTCACTGTACCTTTGTGATTAACCCTTTATATATACGTGGGGACACAAGTGACGTCGTAGCAAATGTTATCGGTTCTATGCCTTCGTTGGATTTGTAAATAGGTACCTACTTGTCCCCTTCGATACGACACACACTCTACGCATATTACCTCATAATGAGTCGGTACTTCTACTTTATAACGGTAAATGTTGTGGTACCTACCTAGATCCCCCGCAAGATCCATCACTTTATTCAGTCAGTCTCTTTCTGTTCATGGTACACGAAAGTGAGTGCACTTTAGATTCCTTTGTTTGTTCGTGTTACTTTATTTTTGTTCGAGTACCTATGTTTCTTGTCTACGCACTAATGGTCTTCTCTTCTCCCAATCCCCTGACCCGTTTTTGTCTACTTCCGCCTAGTTGAGAACACGACTACCCACCATTACTCTGGAGTCACCACTAGTGAGACATTACACATGTCTATAGTTTAATATTGCGACTAGGACTTTGCATTAATTTTCAGAGGGGGAATGGGACCTACTTCTACACCTATTCTACACACCGAAAGACGAGTAAGAATCTATTTTCTTTTTCAAGAACAGTGAGGATTCAGTCTTTTGTGACAGAGACGACTCTTTAATTTCGACAGGACCGGTTCTATATTCAGTAATGTAGTCAGGATTGAACTCTCGTTTCTGAAGGTCGAGGGAAAGGAGGCCGGTCCAAGTACCGACCGTCGACGAGTGAAGACCTCTTCTCTCACACCAGTGTCTCATGGTTGACACACGCGAAAGGGAAGCAGAGGTTGAGAACCCAAAGACGAAGTCTGGCTTGTGTCGTTCTCCCGTCTCTCTAATACTTCTCTTTCTTGACGAGAACATACGGACCCCCGACGGACGAGAAACTTAGACTGCCCAAAATTTCGATTCTGAAACCTTCAAGGGACCACCGGGTCATGAATCCTGAGCCACGTAAGTGTTACGTCTCTCGGGTCCAAGTTAGGGACCAGTCCCTTGATTCTAGGGTGTTCGGTGTACTGTACCGGTTTTTTTTTTTTTTTTTTCTATTTCGGTTCCGAAACATACCCTAAGATGGTCCACAGAACCTTTACGGACATTAACCTCTGTTAAACGTTACTTCGGGAACTCTGAGTCCGACGACTTAAGTAGGGAGTTGGGTTGAAGACATACTTTGGAATTCGGTCGTTGTGAGGTACACCCACTCTGAGGACGACTCGTCTCAGGTCCCCGACAGGTCTACCTGCGTCCGGTCGGGAGGACGGTGTAAGGACTGCGCTCAGGTGTCCTCTGTGACTACATAAAAAGTGGGCCTTGGGAACTATGACGTCCGAGAATAGTAGAATCGTCGCTAGAGGTCTTAAATGATAGTTTCATCCTCAGTCTGGAGTGGACGCTATCTGGTCTGAATTCGGAACCGTCCGAAGGGACCACCGAGTCGCCATTTCTTAGACGGACGGTTACGTCCTCTGTGTCCAAGCTCAGGACCAGACCTCCTAGGGTGTATGACACCTCGTCGACTCGAGTGCGTCGTGTCGATGACTCGGGTGTGTCGTGTCGATGACTCGGGCACTCGGGTACCGGCGTCGTTCTCTTCGGCGGCGTCGTGTCGATCTCTCGTGGGGTGAGTGACGTCGGTCTCTTCTCGGACGTTACTTCCGGGTCGTGTCGGTTTCCGTTTGTTTTCATTCTTTCCTCTAATGAATTCTCTTTTTTTCTTGGTCTTGGGTCACGATGTCTGAGGTTCTCGTGATTGGTACGTGGTCCTCTCGGGTCCCTTAGTCAGGTAACGTGTCTGTGTGTGACGTGCCCTTTCGGTTGACGTCTAAATTTGAAGTTCAAGAGGAGAAAACTTCTACGTTTTGTGGTCATGTCACACTAACATCATTCAACATTTTTTTCTTTCTTTGAGTACGAGTATGTTGTACGATTAATGTATAGTACTATTCGTGGATGTAAATGACTCGACAAGGTCGCTGATACACCTAGTTTTTCTGGGTGTTCACAATTGGTTCTCGGTCGTCTAGATTCTTCTTGACGTTTACGTCCACAAAGCTTGTTTTGTCTCAAAACTAAGGACTGTTGAGTGTAGTCGATCGATTTTATTTTTCAGTAAATCCCTTTATTAAAAATCGAGACGAGAAGAATATTACTTTTCCCCTGCTCTTATCCTAGAAAGGTGTAGTCTACAATAGTCACCAAAATTTAGGTTTGAATCTTCTAATAGGCCGGATAGAAAAAAAGTGGTCAGAGGAAAAAAGAGTACTTCTGGACGAGTCTTAATTTAAATTTGACGCACTATGTGAAGTCGGAGAGTAGGCTGACAGTCGACCTGATCCTACAAAGTATACATCTCCGCCGACACCTCAAGAGGTACTCCTTAGTTCCAGAACTGAGACTTCACGACTGTCTCGGGGGTCTCCTCGGGGTCGGGTTCCAACTACCATAAATTTTTAGACTTGGCCATGTGGAAGTCGAACGTGAAAGACTACATAGGTTTGTCCGTCATTTGAATCTTTTGAGGGGTTTACTGGTTAGTTCAAGGGAAAATTACTGACTTGTTGTGTAGATATTTCACTTTCGATTAAAGTTTTAATTGGTTAAAATTTTTTTCTACTGTTGTCATTTTTAATCAATGTTCGTAACTTACATTTGTTAAAACGAAAAGGTATTACCGTCGAAGTCCGTGATACTGTCAACCATGTAAATAAAATGTGGGACCGAGAGCCTTCCTCAATTAACTCCATACAATCAACCAAGGTCGACGACATTGTTTTGTGGTATCTGATCCGCTTAATTTGTCGTCTTTAAATGAATGTAAAGACTTCCGAACCCTTAGGTTCCAGACCCGGACTGCCCCCCCAAAGACCACTCTTGGGAGGACGGACGTCCGTGACACAAGAGGGTCTGTTGAGACTGTGGAGGAGAATGTTCCTGAGCGGATAGTCTAGTCGAGGTGGGAGTACTCGAGTAATAGGAATTCGTAGAGGAATGAGGGTCAAGTGGGTGTGATCCCCGATCCCTAAGTATGTGCCTAAAACTTCCCTGTGCCAAGTTAGGTATCGTACTTCCGACGGGAGGTTTCCGGACCTGACAGTCTTGAGTCATCTTTTTCTTTCGCTCCTTTTCCGAACCCCCTAGACTTCGACTGTAACGTCGATGGAAAAGGTATTTCGACTTGTGGACACGGAGGTTTGGGTCAAGGAGGGTCGAGTCGTCTCCTCTGCGGGACCGTTCCTGTGTCACTCCCACATTGGGTCTGGTCCACCTCTACTACCCTCATTCAGGTGTCTTTCTGTGGTCCCAGCCCCACCAAAGGTTCCTCTCCTTCTAACTCCTCCTCCTTTCCTAACGAAGGACAACCTCCTCCTTTCTACGCCACTTTTCACGTTCTACCTTTGATTAAAATAGTCGAGTCGAGGATCTTGGACCCTCTTGATAGATCTCGTTCCCGTACCCGGAAAATGAATGATTGTAGTTCAAAGGTAGAAAATTAATGAGTCGTTAATTTTCCTGTCTCGATAACTCAGTGGTTTATTCGTTTCCTGTAATTTCACTTTTCTTCTTTTTCAGTCAGAGACATCCAGTGCATGACATACTCGGGTGCAGACATTGTAAGAACTTTCCGGTTGTGACACTCAACATTTGGCCTAATCACCGAGGGCCCCCAATCCCCAGCGCCGCCGTCCCCTCACTGGTAGTTCCCCTCGGGGTGCCCTCTAGAAACACCACCACGTCGTCAGGACATAGGGCAGGCAGAAGCACCGGCGGGTCTGGAGGCGCACACTACGTCGCGCGTCCTGCTCCGCGTATGTAACACGCGCACAGCCGGAGGACGTGGCAGCAGCATAATGCTACCTGCGCGAGCCCCTCTGGTCCGTTTCCGCGCGTCCTGGGCGGAGATGAGAGAAGCGTTGAAGGACACTTAGATGCACATACTAGACTTACAAACGCACGAGGGTCTCGGAGTGTACAAAGTCGGGAGCTTGAGTGTTTCACTGCAATATCCAGCACTCCGGAAACTCCCCGTTAATCCAAATCTACCCCAGTGCTCCCACCCCAGGAGTTCGACCCTAATCACAGGAATGTTATTCTCCCTCTCTTTTCTCTAGCGAGGGAGGTTTGTACACGCGGTTCCTTTCCGGTGCACTCGGGCACCGTTCTGCTACCGACGGAGGTCCGGTCCTGCTCTCCAGAATGGCCTTTGACTGGTACAGTCGTGGAGGACCTGAAGGGTGGGAGTCTTGGTGCTCTTTGTTTGCAGACGACAAATTCGGAGGGTCAGACCCCGTAAAACAATGTCGTCTGACTCCAGGATATTAATAAAGTTTTATTTTTCAAATTTTTGTTTTGATTTAGATTTCGATTTAAGATCGTTTATGGGAGGAGGCGAATTTTTTTTTTTTTTAGTGGACGTCTCAAAGTCACCGTCCCCCTTCTAAATGACACTTACATCTTTCACTTAAAAGAACAACTCATCTCGTCTTTGTTTCTGTTAATTCCTATTTCTTCCCCTTCTTTTTCTTGGTCAACAACTTTCTCCAAAATTTAGGTGCACCTCCTTAGACCCGAGTAAGAAAGAGTACACTCGTTCATCTTACAGGTACAGGAACGAGACACCCTTCTAGAGGGTCCAAGATCCTCGACCCGACTATTTTTGACCAAAGGTAAAACGCTACACGACTAACATTCTTACCGGAGATCAAAGTAGAGACGTAGAGAAAACGAGATACTAAAATTAGGTTGTCGGGAGTGTAGGAACTCGAGGGAAAAGCCATTTTTAGTTTCCATATGATTACTTAGTAAAACTCTCTTTGAGGGAGATCCCTCAATATGGATTACAACACTCTGGGTCTTCATTACCTGGGAGACTCTTTCCACCCGTCTCGTAAGTGACCGGAGACATTGACGTCACCACAGACGTGGGCCGAGGTGGGAGATCAGGCCGTTCCCGTACCTACGTACATCACGCGCCTTGTTTGCGTGCAGTCCTCTCCGACACGGGGTCGCTCTCAATGTCGACCTTTCCCCCGGTGACTGTTTTGGTCTTCTGTCTGATGCTCCCTCTCCCTTGCAAACGTCTGCCATACCAGTCGCTCCCCAATTATCGGTCGTATGCATTTGTTGAGTGTGTTAAGTTGTAGTTTTCTTTTTGTCGGGTTAAATTTTTACCCGTCTTAAATAGAGACCCGAAAGACAAAACAAGGTAACTAGACACGAGGACAGAAACACGGGCATGGTATAATGAGTCGGTAATTTTACTTATGTAAACTTGGTCAAGATTACTCCACCTACCTTTGACCTCGGATACTATGTCTCACTTCATTCGGTCTTTCTTTTTGAGGTTATGTCATATGATTGCGTACATATACCTTAAATCTTTCTACCATTACTATTGGGACATGCGTTCTACCGTTTTCTCTGTGTCCACATATCTTGTCAGAAGACCTGAGACACCCTCTCCCGCTCCCACCCTACTAAACCCTCTTACCGTAACTTTGTACATATTGTAGTATACACTTTCCTTAGCGGTCAGGTCCAAACTGCGTACTCCGTCCACGTGACCCTACTGGGTCTCCCTACCAGGTCCCTCCCTCCACCCTCCCCCGTAGTCCTACCCCTTGTGCACATATGGGCACCGTCTAAGTACAAGTACATGCCGTTTAGTTTGTGTTATAACATTTCATTAATCGGAGGTCAATTTTATTTAAATATAATTTTTTTCTTTACTTTTTTTATTTTTTATTGTTTTAATTTTACCCGTCTTCTGGAAAAGGTTTCTTCTTTATTCCTACCAGTTCTCCGTGTACTTTTCTACAAGTTGTAGTAATTAGTAGTTCCTTTGTGTTTAGTTTTGGTACTCTACAGTGGAGGATAGACAGTCTTGCAGATAACGTTTTTCTGTTGTTTATTTTTTACAACCACTCCTTCATCTCTTCTCCTTCGAGAGGACGTGACAACCACTCTTACATTTAACCACGTCGGTAATACCTTTTGTCGTACCTCCAAGGAGTTTTTTGATTTTTATAAATATTATCGTTTCTACACCTTCGTTGTGGACTCTGAAGTAATTACTGTTTACTTATTTCTACAAAATATATGCATACATACATATATATACGTGTATGTATATATGTGTGTGTTACATTATGTATGTGTGTGTGTGTGTGTGTGTAGGTTACATTATGACAAATCGGTATACCTTCTTACTTCAAAACAGTAAACGTTGCTGTACTTACCTGAATCTCCCGCAATACGATTCGCTTTTATTCAGTCTGGAACAGTGTTTCTCAACCTGTCCAGACTCGCTGATTGTGAAAGTGTCTTTCCATTTATGATATAGTGAATGTACACCTTAGAATTTTCATATCGTTTGATCACTTATATCGCTTTTTCGTCGTCTGGGTGGTTGTGTCTCTCGACCACCAATGGTCGCCCCTCATCCCACCCCATTGTGTCCCAACCCTCCCCTCCGTGTTTGAGAATCCACGTTCTACCCGATCTTCCTACATAATAAGTCGTATCCCTTATGTCGGTTACAAAACATTATTGATTTCCTTTTCATTTGAAATTTTGAACACCCCTTACAGAAGAAATTCCAAATTTCTTAATGTCGCCCTTGTGCCGACAGGTCAACTGCCACCAGTCTCTGTGCGGGGAAAGAAGGAGTAAATAAGCAGGTCCTACAGGACAGACAAACCTTCTACTACTTTGTGATAACTAGGGTCTGTCTTTGCGGAGAGGGAAATCATCTTTCTCGGCAGACTCCTCCCTGACTCCAACCTCCCCTCTAAGGTCACCGTCTACGCTTCGGACCCCCAGCTCCCCTCCCCCGGTAGGCGTCGCAGGGTCGTGACGAAAGAACGGGTCTGTCAGCTTATGCAAATTTGTTTGAGGTCGACGTAGGACCGGCAAATACATTCTCTACACGAAAAAGGATGTTTACATTTGGTGTGAACACTGTCGAAAATACCTGCTTTAGTTTGGAAAGAGACATTCGTAAATAGGGAGACCACGTCGGAGGGGACACCGTCTCTACTACTGACGGGTGTTCCAGTTGCCCGTAGAAGTCCTGGTCCCACCCCTCCTAGTCGACGTCCCGGCTCTACTATTAAATGAGTAGACACATTTTGATCCTTCCTAAACCTCAGGACTTCGACCTCTAGTATAATGGAAGAGTAATAAGGAAAATAGAAGATTAAAAAAAAAAATGGAAAGTGTCCATATAGACGATCCGAGTCTTTTGAGAAAGAGTACTAGGAGAACCTTGTTTGAGGGGTACAATGACCCCCTTACTTGTCTTTTGATCACACACGTGTGAACCGGAGTCCGTCGACAATATGAAGATTGGACTAAGGGACTTCGTAAATTAATATTGTTGTACTCCGATTCGAAAAGGAATCTCGTACTCACACTGGGATTCTTTCGTCGAGACATTCTTTAGTTTGAGCCAACTACCGTCAGTTGGTTTGTTGTTTGTGTGTGCGACCAGTCAATGGGAGACGACCACACAAAACGTCTGGTCCTTAATCGCGTGTGGACACACACACACACACAAAAACATTGGGTGTCTTGTCTGGACATTCCTCCTAAGTGAGTGGAATGACTACTCCTTGGACTGAGTCTCGGAGACACTGAACGACCGCCGGAGTACTTATTGTGTCCCGTTTCGACTAAAGATAGCTCCAGATCTATTAAATTTTTTGTCGTAAAGATCTCGTTTCGAGTCTGAGACCTTATAAGTCATCTGGACAACGGTGATCAAAACTGAACTCAGCTATCAAATTCTGTCAACTTTTTCTTCCGAGACTTTGGTCCACCGTTCTCGGTTTGGGGAGAGGATCACCTCAGTTCGGAACTCCAGATCCGAGGAACGTAGACTCCTCGGACCAAGTAGGGTACTCTTCATTAACGAGAGGAAGACGAGGGAAAGTCGAGAAGCATTCTCTCGGACTCTTCGCCGACCCCCACTCCCCTCTGTAGGCAGTCGTGGGGAACAAAGCCCTCTAGTTAACCCTTCTCAACCTTTCCTTCCTCTAGCTGGGTGGTAAGTCTGGATTTCACCATTCCCCGGGGGCCCTGGGACTCCAGGACGGTCGTGGCAGGAGTGTAGTGTGGGTCCGACGGACCTGGGACTGAGGGGTGGGTGGGAGACCCCACGACAAGAACCTTCTTTTAGAAGAAATTGGTATTAGTCCGATACCCCGACCCCTCCCCCTACATTGAGTAAATGACACAGGCGTTTACGTCGACGCACTTCTTACCTGGTGACTCATGTGTCCGGAATCTGGCTTACACACACACCTGTCCATTGGGACTCTACGTTACACCTCGAAACGTGCCTACGTAAGTCCGAAAGTCCCAGTTCAGACACACTGGGTTTGGACTCGTATTTGGGACGGAGGAAATTGTCCTTAAAACCTCGGTACACAAGACACTATAAACACTTTAAAAGGGACTGTGCACAGTAGACCAGTACATTGATGTCTGGGATTACCATTAACCATCTACAAAAAAAGTACATTCTTCATTCCACCACGAATCTTTTTCTGTCCAGAGATTTAAGGGTGACCGTTCTCAGTGGTTGGAAGGACTCGTTCCCGTCTTGAAGGACCCAGTGACATTTACTCCGTTTCAACTCTATTTTATAGAAGACTTCCATCTACCATACACTGCCTTGTATACTTACGTGGACTTGTTAATGCTGACTCGTTGAAGTGAAAGTGAAACGCGAAAGTACGTAGCCTCTTCCTTTACCGTTGGGTGAGGTCACCCTGCGACGAGGGTCCCTGCCCCCTCGGACCACCCGACGGCAGACACCCCAGTGTGTCTCAGCCTGTGCTGACTCACTGAGTCATCGTTGTCGTCGTCGTCCCACCAGTGAAAGGACAATACATGTAAAATGGTGTTAAAAATTAAAAAAATAGTACCATTTTCAGTGTATTATATTTTTGTATGATAACATTGGTGTAAAGTGACAAGTCACCGCGATTCCTGTAAGTGTTCCAACACGTTGGGAGTGGTAGTAGGTGGGAGGACTCAAAACGTGGAAGGAGTTGACTTTGAGACAGGGACAATTTGTGTTTGAGGGGTCATCATACATATATGTCACCTTACAATGAGTCGGTATTTTTCCTCGTTTTAACACAGTAAACGTCTCTGTACCTACCTTGATCTCCGATATAGTATCTCACTTCGGTCTTTTTGTTTTGCAACATATAATTGTGTCTATACACCTTAAATGTTGTTACACGTCGACTTGGATAAACGTTCGTCTTTGTGTCTGGGTACATAAACATCTCTCGTTTGTATATCTAAAGTTCCCCCACCCCTCTCACCCCATCTGACCCTCTAACCCTATCTGTATAAATAGTCCAAAAAAAATTCTCATTTCGTTTCACCACGCAAACGGTCGAGATGGGAGTAAGGACCACTAAGACTCTTATTCTATCGTCACTGGACCCGTTTATACTCGGTAGAAACGTGGTCCACCGTGTCCGAACACCTAAAGTTTTGTGACGTAGGTGAGATCTTTAACAGAAGACAGTAATGAACACCACCACCTACCGGTCAGTCCCGTCACACAGGGGCTCGGTCCTTCTCAATCAATAAGAGTTGTAAAAGATTCCCAGGATGTCCCGACCGGGGCTCGTCAGAAGAATAAACATTGTCGTGGTAAAGATTATGTGTCCAATTATTAAATCTCTCATTAAAGACGGAACAAGGTCGAGTAGTCCCGTTACAGCAAACAGAGCTGAAGGTACTCTCTGATACTACCTGAACTACAAAAGACGTGTTTTTTTAGCCTGGAAACTAGATGAGAAAGGAACACCCTACTAAGGTCTACGAAGGGTATCCTTCCGTAAAGGTACTGGACGTCAGATTCGTCGACAAACACCCGTTTCCGGTCTCTTGACAACTGGAGTCGTCGAGACCCCCGGGGAATTCTCACCTTCCCGACTGAGATTCAGTACGAGCATATTCCCACTCTAACGCATTACCAACGACAATTAGAATCTTTCACCTTCGCGTGCGGTATGACTCGGCATAAACACTTATCCAGACAAAAACCAGTACCCGTGGTCATCTAGCCCACCGCACTTCCCTCCAGTAGAATTAGACAGAACAGACACCTTCTGTCGGGTTCTCCAAATTATCATTTTAATCGTACCCTAAGAAAAGGGTAAGTCCGGTAATTTCTCATCTCAAGAGACACGATATGTCATCCAGGAATACTCCTTAGATTTTTCTCTCATCATAAAATACAAAAATATATATATATATTGACTAAGTGAAACGATATGTGAACTTTGATTGTGTAACATTTAGTCAATATGTCGTTATGTTACAAAATTATTTTTTAATTTATTTTACTGAATTTTTATTCTACTGACACCCATTCCCCTACTTGTCATCCCTTCCTACAACTGTCTTGTCCTTACACATTAGACGTTTTGAGGAGGGGAGGAGGTGAGGGTTGGGGTTGGGGATGGAGGGTGATGAAGAGGTGGGTCCCAGTGGACATCTAATTTTTTAGTCTCCAGTCTGACCCCGACTGGTAAAAGGGCTTCCAACGGTTAGGACGGAGTGCATTTGAATAAACTTACACGTTGAGTATCTTAGGGAGACATACGTAAATAATATGACAACTATTGTGACTACTAGGGCCCAGACTCTCTGCTAGTTATTTTGAGGGTATACTAGTCGACACAATGAAATCAAATAAACGTCTACGGTCGAAAAAGTGTACGTCTCATATCGGAACTACCACTTTTGTTTCTATTGCCCAAGTCACCGACTAGAAGAGAAAAAGAGGGGTGGTGAATTTGAGACTAGGTCTTTAGCGGTATGCTGACGTCGTTAAAGCTGTTCCTCAAGGACTTACTCTTCGGGGCCGACAGTAAGCGTCTGTCCCGCGACTAGTTGTCGTACCTGGTCTTGTACAAGGCCTTGAAAAGGAAGTACTTGGGTCCCTACCTCTTCGACTATAGGACTGGAGCGGAGAGGCCTCCTAAACGGGAGAAGGGAGACACTTGACCAAGTTCGCCTGTGAGGAACCCAAGGAAAAGTTGAACCTTTTCTTTTCTTTGTGAGTGGGTATCTCCGACTCGGGGACCCTCGAGGAGTCGTCGAAACAGACATCGTCTTTGATCGAGACGAAGTGACTACTGACACCGGTCAGAACTTCAATCAAAGAATGAGTGACATCGATAAATGAACTTCTACCTAGAGGTACGACACTTTCTAGACTTTTGACTTGAGACGAGACTCAATACTGAGAAGTGGACCCGTGGTCGATGACCAGGTACTGGATGCACAACTGAGTTCTTCGTATTAGACTTGGAGAGTTCTGGCTTCTGTCGTGTACCGGACCGCATCGTGACCTAAGGTAAGTCGGTGTCTGTTCAGTGGTAATTGGGTAAAGTAAGACAAGTGTGGACACGTTCACATTCCCCCTTCCCCACCCCCTTCGGGACTTATCCCAGAATGTCCTTGAGAAGTATTATTTGCATCGAACATTCAACTCTAAATGTTTAGGTAAGTAAGACTAATCGCTCCTTTAAGTACCCTCTTTCTTTCCACCTCTCACAACCACAGTAACTATACTTTCCAACTGAGCTGGGGATGAGAACAATAGAACAGTTGTATCTTTAATCTTAGGTTACTTCTAAATCAGTATCTTAGTAAAATGAGGACGGTTATTTTGAAAGGGTGGGTAGGTAAGAGTCGACTAAAGTCATAGTCACCGTCAAAGAGTAATAGTAGGAGTGTAATCTTGTCCTCTTTTTTTACTTTACACATTAAGAAGATCCCTTTTCTTTAGGGTAAGGAAATACTATGGCAATGACTACAAAACTACTGAGGATTCAGAGAACTCTCTCTGTAGAAAGTCCTATTTGTGGGTACGTACGATAAGTGTCACTAGAATAAATTATTCTTAAGATCGATATGGACAAATTTCATAGACACAACAAACATATAAAACTATTTTACAATACTGAAGTACTGTTTCTCTACCTATGTATTTTTACCTTATTTTCTTTCTACGGAGAAGTATCAAAATTAAGGGATGAGTAGGGGGAGTGGGGGTTGAACCAAGACAAACCTAATAGTAGACAAATCGATAGTAACTCCACCAAAATTTAAAACTCTTAGTAAGTTTTAGGAGTTGGTCTTCTCTCCGAGTCTATTGGGACTTCAATAACCATAATATACAGAGAAAGAGAAAGGATGCTCTAAAGAAAAAGGTGAGTGAAAGGTTGTATGAAATAAGGTTTAAGGGATGTGTCAGAAGGTTCCTGGACACCCTAGTCCAGAAATCAAAAGGTGAGAGTTGAAACGAGGTTGCTGAAGTCAGTATCACCAGAGGGGCAGTGCGACCTGCATCAAGACGGAGTCCCGGAGACGTGAAGGACAAGAGTCGTGGACCCTACGAGAAGGGAGGTTATTCTAAGAAACTTTCTTACTAGGGGTTGTGGGCTTAAGTCGAGACGGAGGATTGGAGAGAGGATTGTGACGAAGGAGGTTACTGTCGGAAGAAAGGACAAGAATACCTTACACGAGTTAGGAATAGATGGAGAGACGTTGAAAACTATACGTCAAATTATACTTGACAAATTAGAGGTCGGGGTACCTACAAGACTGGAAGGGAGAAAGTAGTGGAGGTGGAAACTAATTGAGGGGTGGAGATCGACCGCAGTGAGGGAGGAAGAAGGGGTTTAGTGGAGACTCCGGGGAGGGGCGTAAAAACAAATTGTATCAAAAGAGAATAGGGTACGGAAATTCCTAGGAGTTACGTTAGTAGAGTTAGGAGTAGAGGTCAAATCCGAGAGACGGTCCGAAGTGCGTCCAAGGTAATTGTACAGGACAAAAGAATTCTAGAAAGATAGAGAATGAAGGATTAAGATTATTGTCGTGGTAGTACCTGGATCAGTAGGTCCGAGTCTCCGTGTCTCAAGAACAGTCGATAGACGAGAGGGAAAGATTGGAGGGAGGGAGAGAGGGAAGATGTTTTAGGTAAACTTAGACGGAGACGCCAGAGAGGTTTATGTATGCATAGAGAGGAGAGAGGGGACGATTAGCACGGACCTAATAAATTATCAGACACTTGGTCACAAGGGTAGAATTCAGACAGGTGTAAAATTAAGTGTACATGTTATATATTTGACATCCCACCCTTATTGAAAAGGAGATGGGAGAATACAAGACACGGGTTCCCGGACACTTAATTCAACTGTTTTCGGGTTACTCGTTCTCTTCGTATGAAAATAGATGCGCATATTGTACACATGTACACCCTCTCGAGGCACTACTCCGTGAGTTTTGTCACCAATACTAAACCCCGAATTATCGATTGAACGGTCCCCTGTCCCTCCTTTTCCTTTTCAGAGGTTACCTTTCTCGTTTATCCAAAGTCCTCTACTCTCAAACGCCTCCATCCAAATGAGAAACAGAGTGAGGACCCTAGTCTGTGTGTGGTTTCTTCCTTAGATACCACCAAGAGTGAAGAGACTTCACAGACGCAAATCAATCAATTTCCTTCGAGGTCTTTCCGGAGAAAGACGGAGATGACGTAGAGTTTATCGAATTTTATTAAAAAATGACAAATACTTTTTTTATTAAAAATGATAAATACTTTATACTTTCATGACAGAAGTCTTTAGTTCCAAAAATATGGCACGGGAATATAAGTATTACCACACGTCCGAAGGGACCAATTTGGGGTAAGTTCCGCGGGGGGGTCTGTGGGAGAGATGGTAGGGGAGAACGGAGACGGGAGGTGAGTAGACATGAGGGTAGTGAGGTCTACCAAGAATCGAGACGGACACTTGGGGGTAACGAAGGACGGGGACCCGGAGGGACTCCGATCAAAAAGACGGGTCTAACAGGGGTGGGGTGTTCAAGTACAGGAGGACAGCGAGTCCAGACGATACTCCTCGGAGGAAAAGGAACGACCGGCGGTTGGGTTCGACCACATAGAGAACGGGGAAATTCGAAGGTAAGGTGACCTAAAGAGAGGTGCAGAGGTTGTGTGAGTGGTAAAAGGTAGTTCGAGATTTTCGTAGACGAAACGGAGACAAAGATGTGACATTTGGGGACTCTAAATGTCCGAGTGAAGGGTGTAAAGGAAACATATAAGTCCGAGTTTTCCTCGACAGCCCGTTCAACTCATTCCTCACATACAGTCACACACTTGTCACTAGGGAGTTTTCTATACAGGGGGTCATGGACGGTCGTACTGGAGTAGACCTTTTCCCCAGAACCGTGTAGAGAAATTAATTCAATTTCTAGAGTTCTACTCTCGTAGGATCTAAAACATCCCGACCTGGGCTTTCGGTTGTAGTCGACAGGAATATTCTTTGTGTCCCTCTTCCCCGCCGACCCCCGTCTCTGTCCTCACTCCGTCGGTGTCCGAGTCCTTGTGGGTCCCGACGCTCTTCAACCCTCTCCGGTCCTGCCTCGGCGGAGATCTCGGATGTCTCCCTCGCACCGGACGGTCGTGGGACCGACTGGAAGACCGGAGGTTTTGGATCTCTCCCGAAGGGCCCACCACGCCACCATTTCTTAGAAAGTGGTTTACGTCCTCAGTCCGTACTGACTCGATGACTCGTGTGTGCGTCCGGGGAGGATTTGACTCCCTCTCATGTAGACCCAGTAAAAGTTCAGTTGGTCGGATACCAGTGCTGTCGTCGACGTCCTTTACCTACGAGACAAGTCCCTTCGGTCGTCACCCACGCGACCCTCTCCCGTTACCACTCCAAGTCCGATAGGACAGAGACTATGTCTGTCCCGGGAGGGGTGGGTCCGGTCTGGGAATGTAGGGAAGAGGACGTCGTTGTGGAGGTGGCAGAGAGTCGAGGAACAGTGCAAGACTGAGAACGGACACACAAAGAGAGCAGTGGAGCAAAGAGAGCGGTCGAAGAAGGGAGAGACCGGAGGTTATAGGAGAGACTGACGTCTCGAGCACCAAAAAGGTGTGTGTGTCCTTCTCCGGAGACAGGCCGAGAGCTAAAAACTGAAACCGTCGACAAAGAAGGACGGCCACCTTGTAGACGTGACACCAAATATTTGGACAGTTATAACAGTCTCTTTTCTGGGTCTCTGTGAACACTTACGTGTCCTTCCGACAGATAAGTTCGTGGTAGCGCTACCCGCATCCCTGGTCGTATCCTCGCCCCTCGACGTACCCTTTCACTCCCAAATGTCTGTTCTTTGTCCCCGTCCCGTCACCTACCTTTTAATGATTCTTTGTCGTCCCCCTTCCCCCCGAAGACCGACTAGGCTGGATCGTCCTAAGAACGTCTTCCGTCCGGTCCACTCGTCTGGAGTGGAGCCCCTATTCCCTAGTGTACAGTTCTCACCCCTAAGACCAATTTGACTACAGTGTTCTAAGAACGATTTTAACCTGCTACGTCTCTGTTTGTGTCTTCGGGGTTTCAATACGAATGAACTTTTTCTAAAGTCCCTCCGACTCATGTCATAGCAGTTCCTCTCTCAGAGACAACCGTAAGTCTCGTTTCTAGGGTCGACGTCGGCGCTCCCGAAGCCCTAATGGTGGTCAGGTCGGAAGGAGAGAGGTACGGTCTTGATGAAGGTACACCAGGGCTCTCGAACGATGGGAGGGACGACACTTGTACTGACACCTCTTCTCTAGCCAAGGATCCTGCGGAACAAAGTTGACTCTGCACGACCCTCGCACTCCTCGACACCTCTCGGCCGCCCTGACCCTTGGTCTCTCTGGACTCGAGTTCGGGGTCGAGACGGTACCATTTGAAACGTCGGAGTGAATTGAAGGACCTACTCTGAAAGAGCGGGTATTTTACCTCGAGTATCAGGTAATACTCGGACCCTCTACGAGGGCGTGTCCCGTCCCCTCCTCCCCTCGCCCCTCTCAGTCACCTACGAAGGATCACACTCAGTGACCTTTAAAAGTTCAACTAGTGCTCGTACTCCTATAGGTATGTAAGTAGGTGGGTAGTGTAGATAGATATAGAGTCGATAACTATATTTATATAGTTATATAACTATCTATAATTATCCACGTGACCTACTTACCTACGTATTTATCTCTACAATCACAGTGACTGGTCTTTTCATGTAGTTTCAGTTTACACGTCTACGATGTTTGTAAACCTATTTCTTAAACTTCCAGTAAGGTGTCCGTTTGACTTCTGTGACTTTAATACGGTTGTTTCGTGCTGTTTTAGGAGTTTCGTCTCGGTGATCTTCATATGTAAATTTAAAAAAATTAATTTTATATCTCAAAAGACGGTGGGACTTCACTTAAAAGTCGTTACTTCTGGGTAAGTCTAAGAAGATACACATGTTAGTATAATAGACTCAACCTTTTATAGTCATTCTACCTCATGGTTCTCCGGAGTCGGGAACGTGGAGTTTTTGTTCTTAGATTGTTGATGAGTGACTCCTTTTCGCGAGACCTCTCTATTCTTCGGTATTGTTCGGCACACATACACGATTCAGTGAAGTCAGTACAGAGAAACTCTGGGATACCTGACATTTGGAGGTGTGAGGGGACAGGTACCCTAAGAGGTTCTTTTTTTTTGTGACCTCACACAACAGTGACTTCGACATTTTTCGGTCACCCTCCCCTTTTGACCCCTACCGGTGTATCTTTCGATGTGTTCCACAAATTGACACAGAGGGGAGGAGTCTGACCACGTCAAGTCGTGGTTCTCCTAGGGACGTCGGTGTTGAAGAGTCAAAACCCCGGGTCACCGGGTGGAGTGGTGACGTCCCCACCTATCACCAATTATAGGTTTTGTGATATGTATTCCTTGAGTACGTTGTTTCTGGGAACTCTCAGGGAACCTGACGTTCCTCTAGTTTGGCCAGTCAGTTAGGATTTCCTTTAGTTAGGACTTATAAGTGACCTTCCTGACTACGACTTCGACTTTGAGGTTATGAGACCGATGGACTATATTTCTTGACTAAGTAACCTTTTCTGAGACTACGACCCTTTCTAACTTCCGTCCTCCTCTTCCCCTACTGTCTCCTACTCTACCAACCTACCGTAGTGACTGAGTCACCTGTACTCAAACTCGTTCGAGGTCCTCAACCACTACGTGTCCCTTCGGACCACACGACGTCAGGTACCCCAGTGTCTCTCAGTCTGTGCTCTCGTTGACTTGTTACTTGTTGTATGTTGAGTTATCGGTTTTTGTTCAATTTCACCCGTTTTATAGATTTATCTGTAAAGGGTTTTCTTCCGTGTGTCAACTGGTTGTCCAGATACTTGTCTACGAGTTGGAGTAAGTAGTAGTTTCTGTACCGTTTGGTCTTGGAGTTTCTCGATAGTGGAGTGGACAGTCTTACCGGTAGTAGTTTTACTTTTCTTCCTGCACAGTCGTTCCTACACCTTCCTTCCCCTGGGAACACATGACACCACCCTTACATTTAACCACATCGGAGAGACCTCTTGTCGTACCTCCGAGGAGTTTTTTAATTTTTGTCTTGAATTTATCTTATACTAGGTCGGCAAGGTGAAGGCCCATATATGGGTTTCCTTTACTTTAGTCATAGAACTTCTCTATAAACTTGAGGCAGTAAGGGACGTCGCAACAACTGTTACCGGATCCGCACCTTCGTTGGATTTACGGGATCCATCTATTTCTTTTCACACCACATGCATATATTCCCTTGTAATCAGTTGAAATTTTTTCTTTAGGACGGAGAACGCTATTGTACCGACTTCGCCCCCCTATACTTTGTTTCACTTCATTCGGTTTCTGTTTACGAGATGCCGGAGTGAATATACACCTTAGATTTTGTCAGTTTTGAGTATCGTCGTCTCCCATCGTCCCAACGGTCCCCAACCCCCTCCCCTTTACCCCTCTATGTCCAGTTCCCCATGTCTCGACGTCAGTGCGTTCTGCTTATATGACACCTTTAGATTACATATCGGCACACTGACATCCATTGTCATGGTACATCGTGCGAACTTTAAACGATTCTGTCCTCTAGAAATCACAAGAGTGGTGTTTTTTCTCCATTCATACAGTCTTTTACCCATTCAATTAGTCGAGTTGACCACTGGTAGGGTATTCCATGTACACATGGTCTTGTAGTTTAACATGTGGGTCATCCGTGTGTCATAAACAGTTAATATGGAGTTATTTCGACCTCTTAAAAAAATGAATTTTTTTTTTTTGGAGTTTTATATTAATGTTACTCCATTCATTAGAGATATATAATTTGATCGGCATATACCCGAAGGGAATATCGAATCAACCATTTCTTAGACGGACGTCACGTCCTCTGGACCCAAGCTAGGGACCCAACCCTTCTAGGGGCCCTCTTCGTTTACCGTTGGGTGAAGTCATAGGAACGGATCTCTTAGGGTACCTGTCTCATCGGACCACTCGACGTCAGGTACCCCAACGTTTCTCAGTCCGTACTGACTCGCTGATTGTGAATGAATACGCACGTACGAAGTACCTTTACTTACGTTTACCGGTCGTCAACCTTGTAAGAAATCATGACGGGAAGAACCCTTAACCCTACATCTATCTCCCACTGTCTCCTACTCTACCAACCTATCGTAGTGACTAAGTTACCTGTACTTGAACCCGTTTCAGGTCCTCTACCACTCCCGGTCCCTCCGGACCGCACGAAGTCAGGTACCCCAACGTCTCAGTCTGTGTTGAACCGCTGACTTGTTGTTGTGTACACGAAAAAAAAAAAACAGTCTTTCAAAATAAATTACTTACTTCCGCGTACACACAGAGAACTTGAGAAACATGATCGTCCAGGTGTTCCGTAGTCCCGATCTTTCCAACTTATTGAAAAATACCTCCATTTCACGACGTGAGTTAGACGGTCGTTTAAACCTTTTGAGTCGTCACCGGTGTCCTGACCTTTTCCAGTCAAAAGTAAGGTCAGGGTTTTTTTCCGTTACGGTTTCTTACTAGTTTGATGGCGTGTTAACGTAAGTAGAGCGATCATTTCATTACGAGTTTTAAGGGGTTCGGTCCGAAATCGTTATACACTTGGTACTTGAAGGTCTACAAGTTCGATCAAAATGTTTTCCGTCTCCTTGGTCTCTAGTTTAACGGTTGTAGGTGACCTAGTGACTTTTTCGTTCTCTCAAGGTTTTTTTGTAGATAAGCACGAAATAACTGATACGGTTTCGGAAACTGACACCTAGTGTCATTTGACACCTTTTAAGACTTTCTCTGGTCTGGTGGACTGGTCGGAGAACTCTTTGGATATACGTCCAGTCCTTCGTTGTCAATCTTGACCTGTCCCTTGTTGTCTGACCAAGGTCTATCCTTTTCCTCATGTAGTTCCGATATATGACAGTGGGACGAATAAATTGAATATACGTCTCATGTAGTATCTTTGCGACCCGACCTTCTTCGTGTTCGACCTTAGTTCTAACGACCCTCTTTATAGTTATTGGAGTCTATACGTCTACTGTGGTGGGAATACCGTCTTTCACTTCTCCTTGATTTTTCGGAGAACTACTTTCACTTTCTCCTCTCACATTTTCAACCGAATTTCGAGTTGTAAGTCTTTTGTTTCTAGTACTGTAGACCAGGGTATTGAAGTACCCTATATCTATCCCTTTGTCACCTTTGTCACAGTCTGAAATAAAAACCCGCGAGGTTTTTAGTGACGTCTACCACTAACGTAGGTACTTTAATTTTCTGTGAATGAGGAACCTTCTTTTTAATACTGGTTAGATCTGTCGTATAATTTTTCATCTCTATAATGAAACGGTTGTTTCCAGGCAGATCAGTTCCGATACCAAAAAGGACACCAGTACATACCTACACTCTCAACCTGACACTTCTTTCGACTCGAGGCTTCTTAACTACGAAAACTTGACACCACAACCTCTTCTGAGAACTCTCAGGGAACCTGACGTTCCTCTAGGTTGGTCAAGTAAGACTCCCTCTAGTCGGGACCCACAAGTAACCTTCCTGACTACTATTTCGACTTTGAGGTTATGAAAACGATGGAGTACACTTCTCAACTGAGTAACCTTTTCTGAGACTACGACTCTCCCTAACCCCCGTCCTCCTCTTCCCCGGTTGTCTCCTACTTTACCGACCTACCGTAGTGACTGAGTTACCTGTACTCAAAATCACTTGAGACCCTCAACCACTACCTGTCCCTCCGGACCGCACGAAGCTAAGTACGCCAACGTTTCTCAGCCTGTGCTGACTCGCTGACTTGACTTGACTTGACTAAGAAACGAGTACCCCCGAAAAGGGGAGACGGACGTACAATGTGGCAGTTGTAAAGATAGAACTTGGATGCTGAGTGGAGGAGTCGGCTAGGATGGGAGTGTCGTGTGTCGTCTCGGTAGGAGTGACGGGAGTCCCTGAACGGGTCTTGAGAACTGGGAGCCATGAATGAATCGTTCTTTTTCTGTGTACACGGTACAAGTGGCTGCTGAGTCCCATTTCTTAGGTGGACGGTACGTCCTCTGTGTCCTCTAACCCAAACTAGGGTCCTTCTGGGGGACCTCTTCCGTTACCGTTGGGTGAGGTCGTACGAACGGACCTCTTAAGGTACCTGTCTCCTTGGACCGGCCGATGCCAGGTACCCCAACGTTTCTCAGCTTGTGTCGAATCGTGTGTGTGTCTACAGGACAAGTGGTTCGACAATCTCGGGCGAATCGGTAAGGGAAGACCAAATTTTTCTGTAGGTTGAGTCTCAGTGAAAGAAAGAAAACTCGAGCTCAGATCGTTCTCTAGTCTTCAAAGAGAGATAATTTCGAAAATATGAAAATAGTCTTAAGTTAAGGAACTCGACATACAACCGATTAGGGAAAGTCACAAAGGTCCAGTCTCCCCGGTCTTTTTGTGTGAGTACTAGCTGTGAACGAGGTTTCAAAGTTGTTCCATCGGTAGTACCAAGAAACCAAGGACGTTATTGACCTTAATTCTTTTTCTTCAGGTGTTTCTCTTATTTGACCACCAACAGATCCTCCTCCCATCATCCTCTACCCACGTGACCCTCCATCCCCGATCCTCTACGTTTGAGAAGATATGTCTTACTGATTTATTCCAGGATGACATATCGTATCACTTGACATAAGTTATAGGACATTACTTGGTATTACCTTTTCTTGTACTTTTTGTTACACACACACATATATACACACACATATTAACTTAGAGAAACGACATGTCTTCATTGACTGTACGACATTTAGTTGATATATATAATTACTTTAAGACTTTTTTCTTTTGTCACAGGGCCTGTAGATTTTGTGAACAGTCTCCTGACGACCACCTTCCAGAACGTTCTCTGTCGCATCCCAATCTTGTCGTTTATGAAGGGAAGCTCTTCGGTTTACCGGACCCGACACTGAACCGACACACTTGTGGAGGCAAACACGACACATTTACCCGGATCAGAGGGCTGGACGGAACACCTGCGTGGTGAGCTCAAGACTCGTCACGCTGCTCCACGACGGGTCCACAGACGGTCAGGGTCCCCTTAATAGACGATGAGAAACTTTACGCCCCCTACCCCCCTGAACAGGACCAGAGGTTTACACAAGGTCCGATGAAGAGGTTTTTACAGATTTTTGTCCCGTTCTCCCTCCTCCCTTGTGGGACATGAGGGTGATTTTGTTCGTTGAGTTACTGTGTTGGTTGCAGTCTGGTCGAGAGGTCCCCGTTTACACTGGTTATTGTGACGATTTCCCGGAGAATTTCGATCAACACGACAACAAGTGACAATGGACTAACGTGCGGGTGTCTGCCGAGGTCCGTCGTAGACTCAGATGGATTTCTGTCAGTGGGGAGAAGTACACAGAGAACGTCCGAAACGTGGGTTCGAGTAGATACTGTCTCGTCTCACGTGATGGGTCCCACCCCAGTCACAAGTCCACTATTTAGGGGCCTTCAAATGTTCCCGACAAACGTCTGACGTAGGTAAGACTGACCGGCCACGGGTACGACAGTCCCACAAATCTATAAAACGTGGAGTTAGGACTTACACCCATTTACCCTACCTCCTTACTATGGGTGAACCGTTATTTCCGGACATTCAAAGGAAAGAAGCTGGTAATTTTAAGTCTTAGATCCTTCGTTGGATTCACAGGTAGTTCTCTCCTTACCCATTTCTGCTACACCATATATACACACTACCTTATAATGAGCCGGTACTTTTCCTTGTCTAACCCAATAAACATCTCTACACTTACCTGGATCTCTGATAGTGTGTTTCAGTCAGTCTCTTTTTGTTTATGACATACAGTTACGTATATATACCTTAGTTCTTTTTACTATGTCTACTTGGATAAACGTTTGACATTTATCTGTGTGTTTGCATCTCTTGGTTACATACCCCCATTCCCCTTCCCCACCCTACCTAATCCTCTGACCCTAATTGTGTATATGTGTGACCATGATATATACTTTATCCATTGTTTACTCTTGGATAACATGGTGTGTCCCTTGAGATAAGTCACGGGACACCACTGGATTTACCCTTCCTGTGGGGTTTCTCTCCCGTAAATACAGACAGAATATTCGCTAAGTGAAAAGATATGTCGTCTTTGATTGTGTTGTAACATTTCGTTTATATAAGGTTATTTTTAATTAAAATTTTTAAGTCTTAGATTGGTTGGTACATTTTCATCTATTGTGCCGACAAAAATTTTACTCGTGTCTTGGTCGTCAGGACACTAATGATTAGGACAAAACTTAGTCGTATGGTAAGAGGAGGTTTTGGTGGAATGATACGGTGAGTCTCCCATGGGGTGATAGGGGGATCTCTGTCTGGTGTAGTTTTACCGTTGTGTGCCTTGCTTCTCGGACGGCTGTGCAAAGTGCCACCTCCTCCTGTAGTCACAGTCTTAGAACCGACAATATTTTCATAAAGTTTACCAAGGTAGGGTACACAAAAACATTTTTTAACACCTCGTGTTGTTATTTTTAGGTACGATGGTTTAATAGGTAATGGTCACACACCCCCCCCTCCCCCCGACAGATCCGGAACAAAAGTCTCAAAAGGGTGGTCTGCAGGTGGTGGGTTAAAGAGATCTATAATAATAGGATGATAAAAAAAAAGGTTAGTATAAAGATAAGGGACGGTTTATACACCGAAGTCTTACACCACGAATTAGTGAGTCAACACAGGCTGACAAACACTGGGGCGTTTACCATCGGGTGTTCTGAGGAGCCAAGGTCTCCTAACGGTTCGTTCTTATGACCTCACCCAACGGTAAAGGAAGAGGTACCACCCTAAACCACTGTGTTCTACACAAAGAACACTAAGAATCAACGATGGGATTGGGTAACACGTTGACCTTTAAGAAGACCGTGAGATAGATTTTATTTCAGACTACCCCGAAAGGACCGTCAGGTCACCGATTCATAGACGGAACGCTACGTCATTTACACCCAAGCTGTGGAGGATCCTCGTGATTCTAGGGTGTACGGAGTCCCGTTGATTCGGACCCGGGGCGCACTGTGTTACTTCTAGGTGCACGGTGTTGATTCCGGACTGTGTCGGTTTATTCGTTTATTTTATTGTTTTTATTATTAATATATTTATTACAGGTCGTGGAATGTAAAGATTTAGTCTGGTCAGAACTTATTCTGTTCTGTTTCTTCCTTTATTTGAATTAATTTTCACTTCATTGACGGTTCTGGTTCATCGTCTGGTAGGTTGACTTCCTTTAGTCCTTTACACATCCCCTACCTAATAAATACATCCCAAAGTAAAGTCTTCTCATTGCTTCTGTGACTTTCGTAACCGAATAGGTATTGATCCCACGAGGATGGGGGACGAGTCGCTCCCTCCACTTCACTCCCCCCTTTGACACAACCAGACAGACTAGAATCCGATCCTTTCTGATACGCCTCTTTCGGTTCAATTAATACGCGACCCCCAGTTTTGGATTTTTCTACTGATTTTACTTCCTTGTTAGTCCATTTCAGTCGCAGGGGTCGAAGTTTGATTGGATACCACGTCGGTGAGACTGAAAAAAAAAAAACGTAAAAAACATGGTATTACTGGACGTCCTTCTTATTGGATGTTTACGTATACTTGTCATCTGAATACTTTTAAGACTACTCCTTTTGCTTTATGACGTCCCCCGGTTCCCGAACCCTACGTGACCTATGGAGAATTCTGTCATTATTTTCGTCCGACTACCAGACTGTCCACACGGCACTTTACTGGTACTGGAGTAACTCCGATGATAAAAAAATTACCTGTGAGACGACATTACTTGTGACTCTTGGAGTGGCTTACTCCTCTTTTATCCACGGACAAGAGTCTTCGTACCCACGTCTACAACCCCAGGGAACAAGACTTTACATTCTGAGGTCTCGAGGTCTAGGTACCCTTCCGTTATGACGAGAAAGGACCGAGGACTACCTTTCGAGCCTACCAACGGTTTGCGCGGGTGGAGTTCCTCCTTTTCCCACCTCCTACCGGACGTCCCCTAACGTCGTCCCTCCCTTCGTACATCTGCCTCCTGACCTTTGCACACCCAGTAGGCAAGACTTTGCCGAGACGAAGGTTAAGTGACGCTTTGAGACTTGTTCAGTAAGTCAGGAGTCCCCGGAGTTTTACTCCCTCCCAGTTCTTTCTAAGATAGAGTCCCGGGAAAATCAAACTCGCAAAAGACCAAGATTGGACTTGGCTTTAGGACTCGTCGGTGTTTCCAACCACTCGTTATGAAAGGTGTGTGTTTGTGAGGGGCTCAGGTGGGAAACGTCCGTACTCCCGTGGACACCCGGGGGAGAAGGGGAGAACCGTGGGGGAAGGAGTCGGACCCGGGGACGTGCGTGGGACGGGTCCATGGATCAAAGTGGCGACGGGTCTCTGGGGGTGGTCCTGGGGTCGTCCTCTGTGAAGACTCTTAGCCGAGAGTCTTTATCATTGTCGGTTGAGACGTAAGGGGAGGTGTCACCGGTTTTAGTACAGTTTAAGTATTAGTTCAAAATTGTTTACCACTTAGACAACCTACTGATTGCTATAATGATGAACGAAGGATAAAATCTCACATGTTTCCTGAATGTGTAGTTTGAGAAAAGAATGTTTTCGGAAGACTTTAAACTGACATTTACATAGACAAACTATCCACTCCTTAGTCCTGAAGGGACCACCAGGTCACCGATTCTGAGGTACGAGGGTTACATCCCCCGGACCCAAGTTAGGGATCAGTCCGTTGATCTAGGGTGTCCAACGTTGATTCTCAAGTGTACGGCGTTTATTCTGGATCGTCTCGGTTTATTTATTTATAAAACCCCTTGAGTTGGACCACGAGACACTGTTGGATCTTCTCATCCTCCACCCTCCCTCCAAGTGTTTCCTCCCTTGTATACATATGGATATCGACGAAGTATAACAACGAACCGTCTTTGGTTGAGACGTAAATAGGTAGGAGGTTAATTGAATTTTTTTTTTTTTTCTTTCCAATCCTTAGACTTTGATCTCTGTGTCTTTTATCAGTGGTTCACCTCTGATCTTGGGTCTAGAGAGTCGTAGGTTAGAACGAAACAAGGTCTGATATGAGTCGGAAGGACGAGATAGAGGGGTAGTCCCGATCTTTCTGAAAATGTGGTTGAGAGTCCCAGTCTTCAGTGTGGACCAGAGTGGACAAGGTGTAGATCCCTTTTCTTTGTACCTCTCTACCAGAGTACCTCCGGACCGGTAGAATGGTGGTGGGGATTAAGAGAGGGTACGACATGAAGGTGTATATGAGTTAGAACGGTTGTCTTTCCTCTTGAAAAGGAACTCAGGTCAGTTTCCATGACCCTTTCTCTGTAGACCCAAAGAAAATCCTTCTGTACCTGAGTGCTCAAGTCGACAAGATTCCCTCGAAAGGGACGAGTACGCCTGTTTACTCCTCCGTTCCCATAAAGGACACGTTTTCTACACTCGGCAATTCCCACTACGATAAAAATCCACACTTTTCAATTTGTTAATGTAATATATTATTTATTTTAAAATTTTTGTATGTCAAATTTTTGGAAATGTGGAAAATGTGGTCTTCTTTACCCAAGAATTTCTTCAATGAGAGATCCCAAACCAGGAACCAAACCTTCAACACCCCAAAACCAAAAAAAAAAAAAATTTCTTAGAACCAGGTCCCGACCACTACGACACGGTCAAGGAATTGAACGAACAATCCTCCTGGTGGACCGCGTCGACGAACCGACCCCGAAACGGGTCGCTACGACTCCGTATCTTCGCCGTCGACCCGTGCCCCTCGGTCTCCCTGCCCGGGAAACGTGTGCAGGTCTTTCACGTCGATGTCTAGAGTCCTAAGTCTCACAGACAGGACGGGTCCTGAGGATCCTCTTCTCCGTAGTCGAAAATAGTGGGCGAGTCGGGTCCTTTGCGGTCCTAGGTCAGTCTGTCGGGTTCTGTTCCGTCCGAAGAGGACGGTCAGGTAGGACAAATGAAGGGGAGAAGGCTAAACCCTCTCTCCCGTCTCCCGTCTTTGGTACCAATGACTCGGTCTTTTTTACTGCCTTCGGACCCCTTCGCTGTTTCGGACCTCTCCTTGGGACGGACAAAGAGAGGAAGAGTGGGTACACCGCGTGAGTCGGGTGGACTTGGTCTCCTCTCTCTTGTGTACGAGACTTGTCTAAACGGTAATAGAGTACAGTCTACCATTTCTTAGACGGACGTTACACCCTCTGGACCCAAGCTAGGGACCCAACCCTTCTAGGGCACTTCCTCCCGTGCCGCTGGGTGAGGTCATAAGAATGGACCTCTTTGGGGTACCTGTCTCCTCGGACCGCCCGACGTCAGGTACCCCAGCGTCTCCCAGTCTGTGTTGATTCATTGATTCGTGTCGTGTGTCGTGCACCGCGGGGTCCACCGTGCTCCCCATTTCTTGGGCAGACGGTTACGTCCTCTGTATTCTCTGAGCCCAAACTAGGGACCCAGGTCTTCTTGAGGACCTCCTCTCGTACCGTTGGGTTAGGTCATAAGAACGGACCTCTTAGGGTACCTGTCTCCTCGGACCGCCTAACGTCAGGTACCGTAGCGTTTCTCGACCTGTGCTGACTTCTCTGAGTCGTACGTACGTACTGTGGTGTGTCAATTCAACGACTTTACTCCGAGTTCCCTTCTATTCTTCACTGGTCTCCTGTAAAAGTTAGTGGATTTTTATTGGTCTTTTCAGTGTCCTGGATCCTCTAAAGTCTTCGACCTTGTTAATCGGGGTGTTTCGTCCAGACTTACCTACCATCCGGTTTTTATTATTCTTTACCAAGAACAAAGCAAAATGGGACTCAAGACAAAGAAATGTGCATTTGTACATAACTTCGGTTCTATTCCAACGTGCACCGTAGTGTCATGGGCACTCTCTAGAGCCGACGTAGTCACTGGACGGAAAACAGTGGTTGGGACGGTGGGACCTTCCCCGAATTATTTATAAACGAGTCACTTCCTTACGTAACCTGGTATCCACTCGTGGGTCGATACTAGTGGGTAGTCACACACACCGACCAACTGTTATTCCGAACCACCCTTAATAAAACGGGTTGTCCCTGACTAATTAGAAACGATAGTCTAAGAGACAGAACCCCTTAAAATCCTTCTGCGTCTTTGGCCACCTCGTTCTGTCCTTCGCAGTTTGGTCTCCGGTGTGTCCTCGTTTTCCCTACTTGTCGTCTTCCACCCTCCATCTCTCGTTGGTCTCTCCGTCACTTCCTCCCGTACCCGACAGGGGGAATTGGGGACCTCATCACTGGTTCTCGGTTGTTGGACAGGATACACGTGGACCTCAACGAGATTGTAGGGCCTCAATAGCTCCCGAGACATCCGACGCGCCATAAAACTTCAGTCGGGACCCCAGTTGGAACACATCCATGAAATTGAGTGCTTTGGGTGAGAGTGAGTGAGACCCCCGGTAGAACCGTCTCCTCCCCGGGCGTCAGTCTTCCGTCCGGACCTTGACTTGGCGAACCTGCGACGGTAAGGACGTCGCTACGACCGACCAGAGGCACTTCCGACTGTTACCCCTTCTCAGGACCGACAGACAAAGAGGTACAAAAGGGGTTTCGGGACTCGGGTCTCTCAGGACTCACACAGAGACCCCACCCACACACACATACACTCACTCTCTTTCTGACTCTAATCGTTTCAGGAATGTGTAGTTTGGAGTATCGATAATCGTAGTCTATTCGACTGAGTGCCAAGGGACGTATGGATGACACATAAGGTCCGGATCTTGAAAGTGAGTACAAGAGGATGGTCGGACTTTCCGGGAGAGTGTAGAAAATTTGTTGGAGTTTTACTTGACTGGAGGGCCGTTCCGGGTCGACTTCGAGGTTGGAGGACGTGCTACAGAAACGCCGGCGTAGTCCTCTGTGACGAACTTCTGCGAGGGAGGTGTAAGACGGAAAATTAAACTGTTCTCAACTTTCGTCCGAACTTGTTGGTCTCGGGTCTCTAGGAACCCCGACCTCATCCGTGGGGGGCTCCGTTAGACACATGTCGGGTCCTGAGTGCCAGTCTCTCCGCGTGAATCTCCCACGTTCGACGAGACCCCCGGGTAGACCGTCCACCCCACTGTGGGGGTCCCTCTGTCCTTTCCGTACATAAAGATAGAGGTTCAGGAGACGGAAGACATAAAGAGAACTACCACTTCGAAGCCCTCATCTTAAGTAGTCCTCTTACGTCAGTGAAGTGACTGCCTGCACCGACAACCCGGTCGGGGGTCGACCGTTTACACCTCAGTTTCTAAAGGAATACCTTTTTAGAACGGTTCATGACACGATTCCCGAAACACCTGTAAAAAAGGTGAATCTTGTTGGGATACTTCTGTCGTATTAACGAGGGTAAAATATTTATTCCTGTGATTCCGAACTTCAGATATAAAACGGGTCTCACACAATTTTTTTTTTTTTTTCTCTTTCGTAAAGGACACGGGAGATAACCTGTTACGTAGTTCCGGTTCGTCCACCGAAGACTTCAGTCTGACGGGTTAAGTGTAGGGTCGAAGTGGTGATGTATTGGAACTTGATCAGTGGATTTACGACCCGGAGTCACGGAGTACAGATCCTACTCTCGTTGCTCGTTGTCCTGGTCGCAATTACCCCTGTACTACTCTTCATTTACTCTATATTGAAAGTCTCGAGAATCTTCTGGTGGCTTACATGTGTTCCGTCGGTGGTTAGGTAGTTGTAGTAATAATATGATATAATAACAATATTATGATGTAATAACAATATTATAAGGGTTGTTTCTTAGATCTCTGGAGAAAATATCCTTTTCATTAAGGTGGTCTTAATAAAGATAGACTTAATTAAGATAGAGTTAAGATAGTGGTTTCCTTCCCTGGTTTGAATTTATATTTGTTCGCTTGTGTGTTTTTTTGTGTTTGAGTTGGAGTGACTAACATGCATTGATATTTTGGTTTCTACACCAACCATTTTCAATTGTGTTAATTTGATATTTTTTACTATAATTTTAATTGTTATGATTGAAATGTACTACAGTTCTCTGACTTTGATTTAGTCGTGAGGGTTACATTGACACAGGGCTGCTGGTGTCACATTTTAGAAGACGCAAATAACACCAATATACTGGAGTACGTCGGGCACACTACTGAGTCAAGTAGGAGACGAAAAGGGATGACGTCAATAGTTTCTCCTTAGTCAATACACAGAACTACGTAAACTGGAAGTGAACAGTATTTAAGCGTTCGTGTGGAGTCGAGAAAACGTGTACTGTTTCATTAAGGTGACCCCGGTTGTATGGGTACTTGTTTTGCGTGGCGTTCGAGACACAACGTTGTGATGGACTACCTTGAAAGACGTTAGAATCTTTATGTGTTCCACGACACGTTTTACCGTCGGTTAGCAACATACATCGATAACGAACTTTACACCGACTCCTACCGTGAGTCAATATCCGTCACTAGACATACTGGGTATTAAATATATTTTAGACACGTATATGGATGGTCGTATTGTATGTATGTATACACACATGTCTGTGTTTTGAAAGTTTACACACCGTTCTTAGAAGTCTGGTGACTATTAAAAGGTCGAACGTCCTACGATGTAATATCATATGACGTAAGAAAGACAACTCTTCTAAGTAAGTCCAGGTCGGGATCTACGGTTCCCGAGACAAGGGGTCTGGTCTGGACCATCACCCAGTCTCCACCTCTTAGATTCTTATTATAACGGTATAAGACCCAAATGGTCCGGTTCGGTCCTCAAACCCCCAATGTAAAATTCTCTCTGGAGCTTCTTGATTTCGAGAAACTCTCCTCCCAATCGTTTTCCCATTTCTCTTTGATTTAATTCGGTCTGGTCTTTTCAGTTTTCTTGATCTTTCACTTTCAGCGAGTCAGCACAGATTGAGAAACGCTGGGGTACCTGATATGTCCGGTACTTTAAGAGGTCCGGTCTTATGACCTCAACCATCGGAAACGGAAGAGGTCCCCTAGAAGGGTTGGGTCCCTAGTTTGGGTCCAAAGGGAGTAACGTCCATCTAAGAAATGGTCGACTCGGTGTTCCCTTCGGGTTCTTATGACCTTACCCATCGGATAGAGAAGGGGTCACCTAGAAGGGTTGTGTCCTTAACTTGGCCCCAGAGGACGTAACGTCCGTCTAAGAAATGGTTGACTCGATAGTTCCTTGATCTCTAGTTTAACGGTTGTAGGTGACATAGTAGTTTTTTCGTTCTCTCAAGGTCTTTTTGTAGATAAAGACGAAATAACTGATACGATTTCGGAAACTGACACATCTAGTGTCATTTGACACCTTTTAAGACTTTCTCTACCCTTATGGTCTGGTGGACTGGACGGAGAACTCTTTGGACATACGTCCAGTCCTTCGTTGTGAATCTTGACCTGTACCTTGTTCTCTGACCAAGGTTAATCCTTTTCCTCATGTAGTTCCGACATATAACAGTGGGACGAATAAATTGAATCTACGTCTCATGTAGGATTCTTTGCGACCTGACTTTCTTTTGTGTTCGACCTTAGTTCTAACGGTCCTATTTATAGTTATTGGAGTCTATACGTCTACTGTGGTGGGAATACCGTCTTTCACTTCTCCTTGATTTTTCGGAGAACTACTTTCACTTTCACCTTTCACTTTTTCAACCGAATTTCGAGTTGTAAGTCTTTTACTTCTAGTACCGTAGACCGGGGTAGTGAAGTACCCTTTATCTACCCCTTTGTCACCTTTCTTGCCGACTGAAATAAAAAGACCCGAGGTTTTAGTGACGTCTACCACTAACGTCGGTACTTTAATTTTCTGCGAATGAGGAACCTTCTTTTCAATACTGGTTGGATCTATCGTATAAGTTTTCGTCTCTGTAATGAAACGGTTGATTCCAGGCAGATCAGTTCCGATACCAAAAAGGACACCAGTACATACCTACACTCTAAACCTGACACTTCTTCCGACTCGTGACTTCTTAACTACGAAGACTTGACACCACAACCTCTTCTGAGAACTCTCAGGGAACCTGACGTTCCTCTAGGTTGGCCAGGTAAGACTTCCTCTAGTTGGGACCCTAAAGAAACCTTCCTTACTACAATTTCGACTTTGAGGTCATGAAACCGGTGGAGTACTCTTCTCAACTGAGTGACCTTTTCTGAGACTACGACCCTCCCTAACCCCCGTCCTCCTCTTCCCCTGCTGTCTCCTACTCTACCGACCTACCGAAGTGACTGAGCTACCTACACTCAGACTCACTTGAGACCCTCAACCATTACCTGTCCCTCCGGACCACACGACGTTAAGTACCCCAACGTTTCTCAACCTGTACTGACTCGCTGACTCGACTTGACTTGACTCTCTACAGTGATCAATAATCTCTTGACGTTTAGTTTTAATATTACTCTATAGTGGAGTATGGTCGGTCTTATCAAAAGTAGTTTTTTAGGTGCTTGTTATTTGTTTGTTATCTAATATTTTAAACCTCCCACACCTCTTTTCCCTTGGGAGGATGTTACGACCACCCTTACATTTGACCATGTCGGTGATGTCTCTTCCCGTACCCACGAGGAATTTCTAGCTTTTTGTCTCGATGGTATACTGGAACGTTAGGGTGAGGACTCGTATAAAGGTCTCTTTTTGTACTAGGTTTTCCTATGTCCGTGGGGTCACAACTGGCGTGGTTATAAAATGTTGTCGGTTCCATACTTTCGTTGGATTTAAAGGAAACCGTTTACTTACCCTTTTCTTCTACACGATTTATATGTACCACCTTATAATGAGTCGGTAATTTTTCTTACTTTATTACGGTAAACGTCGTTACACCTACCTAAGTGAGTAAGTATGACTCCCTTCCTTCGGTCTCTTCCTCTTTATGGTAAATGATAGGGAATACACGTCTTGGATCCTTCTTTACTATGGTCACTTAAATGTGTTGTCACTGTCTCTTACTTGAACACCCACGACTCCCCTTCCCTGTCAATCCGTCAAACCCTACCTGACCATGTGTGACGATATAAACTTTACCTATTGGTTCCTGGATGACATATCGTGTCCCCTGAGACGAGTTTCAATCCACCGTCGGACCTACCCTCCCTCTAAACCCTCTCTTACCTGTGTACATATACATACCAACTCTGGGAAGTGACAAGTGGACTTGACAGTGCCGTAACAATTGGCCGATGTGGGGTTTCATGTTAATTTTCAAGTTCTTTTTAATTTCGTTAAATCCTGTGGTTTTTAATTTTTTTTTTTTTTGACCTCTACACACCGAACCTCTTCTGTCATATCTCTTCCTTTCCTTTTCGATGTCAGGACACCTGTCTACAAACCTCCGACGTCAATGACCTTCGTTTTTCCTGTGCAAAGTCAAGTGAACTTCAATCTCGTTTTTCTTGTGACCGTTCTTACTTTTACTCCGACCGGTATTGATCATATTCTATTGCACACCCAACGGAGAGTTGGTTTTGATTTTTCTTTCTGAGAAGAATCACTGGCACAACAGGTGTACTTATTTCTGTGTCCCACGCAACTTGTGTCGGAAGGAAGTGAAGGAAGAATTACAGTGAATTAAAAATTTTCTTTGTACGTAAGAAATTTTCCTGTTTCACTCGTTCCTTTCTTTGTTGTCTCCACACTCTACAATCGTTTAAACCTCCGACCTTTCGTCAACTTCTGAACCGTGTCACTTCTCTCTTTAGGATTTGGATAAATAAGGCATCTTAGAGTCTTCCCTTGTCTTTACACTTGACCTGTTTTCTGGGAAATCCATAATCCATCTCTACATCGACCTCCATTTTCAACCTTGAGAAATTTCCCTCATTCTCAAAAACCCGTCAAAGAGGTACATCGGTTGTAAGATGAGACTCTCGGTCGTCTCTGGATCTCTAAACGACAAGATCTTTCCCACTGGAACTAACTCTTCTAGACCTGAGTGCTTGGGAAGGGGGGTGGGTCGCCTCCTACGTCTCTTCAGTACTATTGTTTTTCACCCGCTAATTCAATTTCGGGTGCCCAAATAACCCCTCTGGCAGGGGGTGGAGTCAGGGAGTCAAGTAAAGGTCTCATTAATAAAGAGGGTACCGACCTGTGATATCCTAAGGAAAAACTCTTTTGACTAGTCGGGTTCTCTTTTCCGGTCCTCTAGGTAGGTAAATCCCTACAGGTGTCTCCCATTTCCCGGGGAAATGACGATTCACTCGGATGATTACATATTCGGGCAAGGTTCTAGAGTCTGAAGGGTTAGAATTACAAAGTGGTTTTATATTTTTCTATTGATTTGGTGGTTCGTGAACTTGTTTTCGCGATGGGGTCTTTCATCTTTAACTTCATTGTACCAAAAATTTTTTTTTTTTTTTTGACTCCCTTTTGTTTTTGTTGTCTATACTCCTTGTCCCCTTTTGATTTATTATTGTTATTAATAATAGAAGTCTTTGTGTTTTCCTTCGCAACACAGGTATCATGTAGGTACTTGTTTTACCTACGACACTTTTACGTTTGTCGTAAGTCTCTTCTTTTTTGATAAACCCTTTAAATCTTGTAACGATTCTCTTTTTTTACAAAAATTTGAAGTATCCAACCTTTATTTCGATTTAGAGGGTCTTTTTTTCCTTTCGAATGTTTACAATCTTTTTTTTCAAAGTCCCGACTCCAAGTTACAGGTTTATTTCCTCAATGTCTTCCTCTTTATTGCTTGCCCCTCCCTTAAGCCTTTCTTTATCATGTTCTTTTATTGAGTCTCGACTTTATGATAAAGGTCGAACTTGTCTGATAAAACTGTGGGTCATTTTAATTACGTTTTTTTTTTTTGGTTTTTTGGAGAGTAGTCTCGTGTATTCTTTAAAGTCTTGTGTCCACTGAACCTATCTCCCCACCCTCTCCCTTTCTCTTCCGATTAGGTTTTTGGAAGGCATCTCTTCTTTCCCCGATGGATGTTGACGACTGACAAATATTGCGACTTTCGATATTCTGTTACCTTGTTTCAGAAGTTTTGGGGCTCTCTTTTGTTTAAACTTGTATATTAAGTTATTGAGTGGTTCAGAGGTATAAGGTTCATACCTTAAAATACAAGTTTAAACGAACTTCTTTCCTTCNCCCCACCCTCTCCCTTTCTCTTTCGATTAGGTTTTTGGAAGGCATCTCTTCTTTCTCCGATGGATGTTGACGACTGACAAATATTGCGACTTTCGATATTCTGTTACCTTGTTTCAGAAGTTTTGGGGCTCTCTTTTGTTTAAACTTGTATATTAAGTTATTGAGTGGTTCAGAGGTATAAGGTTCATACCTTAAAATACAAGTTTAAACGAACTTCTTTCCTTCTTTCTCACCTTGATATACATTGAAACAAGACATATAAGGTTCAGAGGACATTTAATCATAGTATCAAAGTATTAAATTTTCTCTCTCCTTTTTTGTCTTTCCTTCTTTCTCTCCCTTCCTCCGTCCTCCCTGTTTTCTTTCTTTCTTCGTCCGACGAACCCTCCGTCCTTCAAGGGACCTCGACCCTGATTAGTTCGTGTTGCATATCGGTGAAAAAGTCTCCCTAAATCTCCCAAAAGTTTGAACTCTAAGAACAACACTACCTTGGTCAGTGGTTTAGAGGGATATTTGAGGTTCTAAGATATTCCTCGGTTGTCAACCTACTTCCACCAAGACCTTAGCTTACGGTTGTCACCCGCTCCCAGCCACTCGTGGGACATTCCTCATCGTCTGTCCAAGGGGAGGGCGACGGACATCATCGGGTTCCTCGACCCCTCTCTTTTCCTCTCCCTTCCTTCGTCCGAATCGAGAAAAGGACAAAGAAAAGTCCTCCAGTCTCTCCGGGACTCACTACCCTCTCCCTCATGTACCCGCAAGTGTGGGCTCTCACGAGAATCGTATGGACACTCGAGAGTCCAACGTCGTAAGAGGTCATTCTCTGTTTATGATTCTGTACAATGGTAGGATTTTTAAAAAGTATGAGTATCAGACTAAGACGGAGTGTGTAAACCCCCGACGTAGAAAAGGAAAGAAAAATTATTTGGGTTTTAACAAGACTTAAGTGTACACCAGGAAATGTTACATTTGTCGTCGTACGTTAATTAAATTTTTGTCCTACAACAATAAACCTTTTTCAGTCAAATTTTAGGTTTGACCTTCTCCTAAAGAAACGGCACCGACTATCATTACTGGTGTGAAAAAAAAAAAAAAAAAAGGCCACGGCGTCCGAAATTCGTCGAAGTCCGCAGGTTAGTTTCTGTGTTTAGACTTTTTGTTCACCTTTTAGATTCAGGTTGTTTCGGATGAGTCTAAAGTCAGACATAAAGTTTTGTAGTTGTCTACTGTAGGTGGGTAGTTGTCTTTGATCTTTGACGAGTAATACTTGACAGGGATACCCAGTATGTCCAACGTGCGCCGTGGTTGAGGGGGTCCTGTTCTATGGGTGAGTGACAACGCTACCTTTAAAAAGAAGACTCCAAAAGGAGACACTACAGTAAACACGTACCCTTCCACCTCTGGAGATCACAGTGATTTGCCATAAAGGAAGTTCTCATTTAATGTGACAACCGTAGACGCTACCGCTAAATAGTTCCCCTTTTAATTAAGTAGTGGTTGAGTTAAGTGTACTCAAACTCGCTGAGACCCTCTACCACTTCCTGTCCCTCCAGACCGGACGACGTCAGGTGTCCCAGTGTCTCTCAGTCTGTACTGCCTCACTGACTTGTTGTAGACCCAAACTAGGATTTCGTCGATTTGAGATCTCATCTTATTTTTATTCTTAGAAAACATAAAACGTGAGTACTAGACTGACCAGTTGTTATAGTTCTTAGTTTTAACGAAATAGTACTACTGATAAAATGAGGGGACCTTCCATATAAACGGTTACGATATAAACACACGCAAGTCAATACAGACTGAGAAACACTGGTGTACCTGACATTGGACGGACGAAGGAGACAAGTACCCTAAAATGTCCGTCCTCATGACCTCACCTAACGGTAAAGGATGAGGTCCCCTAGAAGGGTTGGGTCCAGTGTACGTAGAGGACGTGATCGTTCGTCCAAGAAATGACGACGTGGTAGACTCTTCAGACGGTTTATCTGATCTTTGACCAGGTTGAGAAAAAGTTCTCTTTTTTACATCTGTTTGCAGTTGTCACATCGGGATGGGTATGACACTGGGTGGTTAGAGTCATACCTCAAAGTCTACTCATTGAGTCACTGCATTGTTTTTTAGACGGGAAAGGGGTCACCGAATTTTAAGATACAGCACATAATAGAACAGTGTGTGTTGAGACCTATAGGAGACAACATTATATAACTCGATAAGTAAGAAGATGGTTCTTGGTTGACAAATTTAAACATAGTGAAATATTGTACGACTATAGAACGCTCCGTTAGTGAGAAAGTTTGTGAGGAACGGGTAAGAGTATGTAAATGGTAATGCTTAATTGAAATTTCGATCGAATTTAGTGGGAAAATTTTGACGGTGAAAATAACCCTAACGTGACTTTATTTGACTGAGCTCCCGTTACTTAAAGAAAATGTAACATTTTATGTAAGGTTCTATTGATTTGAGAGAAAACGAGCCTATACCGAAGAATATAAGAAGAATGATATTTCAATAGTGTAAATTTTCTGAAAGAAGTGGTAGGTCGATAACGGACACAAGGTTCCGACTAAAATGATAATGATTGACTTATGTGAACTGTCTATGACTCTACAGTCCCGAATAACATCTACGAGTAAATTTCCCCAATTATGGGCACAAATCTTTCTACGGACCGGTATCATTCATTTATGGTACAATCGTTAACAGTAGTCGTAATAATAGTGATTTCTCTTGGAAACCCATATCGTAAGTACCTGGGTCTCTAACAGTGTGTCTCAGTTCAGTCAGTCTGTCTCTTTCTCTTTGTAACATGCTGTAGGGAATCTATGTCTTAGATTTTACTTTGCTATGTTTACTTGAATAAATGTTTTATCTTTGTCTGAGTGTCTGAATCTCTTGTTTAAATGTCAATGTCTCGGCCGTGTCCTAGTCTTCTTTGTCAGTCCCTCAGACCCTACCTGTACATGTGTGACGACATAAATTTTCTCTGTCGGTTGTTCCTGGAAGAGATATCATGTCCCTTGAGACGAGTCATAATGCACCGTCGGACCTATCCTTCCCTCCAACCCCCTCTCACCTATGTACGTACCGACTCAGGGAAACGACAAGTGGGTTTTGATAGTGTCGTAACAATTGACCGATATGAGGTTGTATTTTATTTTTTAATTTTTGTTTTTTTGTTGGAAACGACGTGGAAAAACTTGATACAATTCTTCACCGCTGACCCATTGTGACTATTCATCGGTAGATTCCATTTAATACACGATCTGGTCCCTCCAGTTCTTTGTAAAGGATATTTCCTGACGACGACGACGATTCAGCGAAGTCAGCAAAGACTGAGAGACGTTGGGGTATCTACCATCAGGTGGTCCGAACAGATAGGGACCCTAAGAGGTCCGTTCTTATGACCTCACCCAACGGTAAAGGAAGAGACATTTCCTGAGTCAAGTCAAGTCAAGTCAAGTCAGTGAGTCAACACAGGCTGAGAAACGCTGGGGTACTTAACGTCGTGCGGTCCGGAGGGACAAGTAGTGGTTGAGGGTCTCACGTGAGTCTGAGTGCAGGTATCACAGTCACTACGGTAGGTCGGTAGAGTAGGAGACAGCAAGGGAAGAGGAGGACGGGGGTTAGGGAGGGTCGTAGTCTCAGAAAAGGTCACTCAGTTGAGAAACGTACTCCACCGGTTTCATGACCTCAAAGTCGAAATCGTAGTAAGGAAGGTTTCTTTAGGGTCCTGATTAGAGGAAGTCTTACCTGACCAACCTAGAGGAACGTCAGGTTCCCTGAGAGTTCTCAGAAGAGGTTGTGGTGTCAAGTTTTCGTAGTTAAGAAGTCACGAGTCGGAAGAAGTGTCAGGGTGAGAGTGTAGGTATGTACTGGTGACTTTTTTGGTATCGGAACTGATCTGCCTGGAATCAGTCGTTTCATTACAGAGACGAAAACTTATACGATAGATCCAACCATTTCCTGATCGTATATCATTTATAAAAGTAGAAACGGCCGGTGTCAGAACTACCGTCCATGAGTGGAGATGACGTCCTTTCTCTAGTCTCGGTTAGACTTTCGTTTGTCCACAAGGTTATTTTGAAATAAATGTTTTGTCTAAAAGAGATTCATGAGTGTGAACGGTTAGGGGGTCTGTTTTAGTCCTTCAGCCAGTGTGACCAAATACTGTAGGGAGACAACAGAATGTTACTAGGAAAAGCAGAAAAAATGTCACTGAACCATGGTATCCTTAAACAGAGTGGGAGTCCTTTTATAACAAGAATCTCCTAAGTGTACAGTCTCACTACAGAGACGTTATCGAGGACCCGTTACCGTTCAAAATACTTCCCCTTGTCCTTTTTCTTACTAGTATCGATCGTAGTAACTCCCAAAGTACCCGAGTTTTTGGAAGATGTACCAAATTTACGTGACTAAGTAAATTTCAAGTGTTGATGTATTCTGTCGATGATTTTACTAGGAGTTGATTGACTCTTCTTTGACTTCATGTCTTTCCGACTCCTTGATCCAGTTCCAATGTAGTGATAATCTCTTTACCTGACACTTACGATCAGAGAGTACTATTCGACCTCTGACTTTTTTTATCTATAAATAACGGATTGTTGGGGTACAGGTACCTTAAGAGGTCCGGTCTTATGTCCTCACCCATCGGAAAGGGTAGAGGTCCCCTAGAAGAGTTGTGTCCTTAGATTGGGTCCGGAGGATGTCACGTCCGTCTAAGAAACGGTCGACTCGGTATCAAGTCGAGTCAACGAGTCAGTACAGACTGAGAAACACTGGGGTACCTGACGTCGTGCGGTCCGAAGGGACAGGAAGTGGTTGAGGACCTCGAACGAGTTTGAGTACAGGTGACTCAGCCACTATGGTAGGTTGGTAGAGTAGGAGACAGTGGGGGAAGAGGAGGACGGAAGTTAGAAAGGGTCATAGTCCCAGAAAAGGTTACTCAGTCAAGAAGTGTAGTCCACCGGTTTCATAACCTTAAAGTCGAAGTCGTAGTCAGGAAGGTTACTTATAAGTCCTGACTAAAGGAAATCCTACCTGACCAACCTAGAGGAACGTCAGGTTCCCTGAGAGTTCTCAGAAGAGGTTGTGGTGTCAAGTTTTCGTAACTAAGAAGTCACGAGTCAAAAGAAATATCGGGTTGAGAATGTAGGTATGTACTGGAGACCTTTTTGGTATCGAAACTGATCTGTCCGGAAACAGCCGTTTCCTTACAGAGACGAAAAATTATACGACAGATCCAAACAGTATCGAAAGGAAGGTTCCTCGTTCGTAGAAAAATTTTTCAAGTACCGACGTCAGTGGTAGATATCACTAAAACCTCGGGTTTTGTTTAGTTTTGTTTCACAGCGACAAAGGTAACAAAGAAATAGATGAACGGTACTTCACTACCCTGACCTACGGTACTAGAATCAAAAAACTTACAACTCAAGATTCGGTAGAAAAAGTGAGAGGAGAAAGTGAAAGTAGTTCCCCGAGAATTCGACGAGAAACGAAAGACGGTATTCCCACTATAGTATACGTATTGACTCCAATAACTATAAAGAGGGTCGTTAGAACTAAGGTCATACACGAAGTAGCTCGGGTTGTAAAGAGTACCACATAAGACGTACATTCAATTTATTCGTCCTACTGTTATATGTCGGAACTACATGAGGAAAGGGTTAAACCTTGGCCAGACAAGGTACAGGTCAAGATTGGCAACGAAGAACTGGACGTGTGTCTGAAGAGTCCTCCGTCTATTCCATCAGACCATAGGGGTAGAGAACTTCTTAAAAGGTGTCAAACAACACTAGGTGTGTCAGTTTCCGAAACACTAGTGTGTCAGTTTCGGTGTCCCCTTCGGGTGCTTAAGACCTCTCCCATCAGATAGGGAAGAGGTAACCTAGAAGGTTTGGGTTCTCAGCTTGACCCTAGAACGTGTAACGTCCGTCTAAGAAATGGTTGATTCGACAGTCGCTTCGGGGGTTGAGGGGGGAGTTGTTTTCTCATAAATAACGGATTTTTGGAAACCTAAAAAAAATATTTTGTGTTTCTGGTTTCTTGAATGAGGGAGATTATTCAGACGTTACAAGGAGTTCTCCTCAATAACCGTAAATTCCTTCCTGGTAATAAACGATCTATTTTGTCGAGTTGAATAACAATTCTGTAAAACGGAGGGACCGGGGGGTACGTGATTAGCGACTGTTACGGGTTCTGGTGGTAAGGACTCTGGTGAAACTTTTTGGTTTTTACGGGGATACGTAAAGGTTTAGGGTGACGGTGAATTTCGAAGACAAACCCCAGTTAAAACCGTCGACAACTGGTCCTTTATATCGAGGTGGAAGACAGGATCTAAAAGAGGGTTCTTCCCGTTGGTCGTAGCTTCTTTTTCCATAGAAGAACCGTCGGAGTAAGTCGGTGATACCATTTCTCAGGGTTTGTCTCTTGATTGACAACAGAGACCGTGGACTTTAAGGTTAAATCCTCGACACAAGCAAATGAATTCCTAAATATAAGGAATTTCCGTGTATAGGACGGTTTCACCATTGTATAATGTATTGAGTATAAAGAATTATTCTCGTTTAATTTTTAGTAGAGTTTTAGTTTGTTAGGTATGTACTTCTTCAAATAACTCTTAACTCATGGGTTTTTTACGATTCTCCGACCGAACACGATACAGGTGTGTTTGAAGAGGGTGTCAATTACTCAATGACGGTCTGAAGAAGATTACCTCCCATTGGGCTTCAATTTACTCCAGAGAATTTAAAACACAAACAGTGCCGTAGGTGGCCGAAAAATTGTGTAGAGTGCTTTTAATCCTACTTGATTGGAAAGATACAATGTTCTGAACATTAAAACGGAAACCTCCTTAACGTACTTGTTTCTTTGAAGTAGAGCCAGACGATGGAATTAGGATCACTAAAGTGGGGAAGGTACTTTTCCTATCGAAAAGTAATCTAGTTGTAAGAACGATAGTATAGGAGGTACGATGTTTGACCCTTTATGGCAAGGCATCCAAGTGAGTGAAATTGAATGTACTTCCTCTTGTATAAGTCAAGTCAAGTCAACGAGTCAGTACAGGTTGAGAAACGCTGGTGTACCTGACGTCGTGCGGTCCGAAGGGACAGGAAGTGGTTGAGGACCTCAAACGAGTTTGAGTACAGGTAACTCAGCCACTACGGTAGGTTGGTAGAGTAGGAGACAGTAGGGGAAGAGGAGGACGGAAGTTAGAAAGGGTCATAGTCCCAGAAAAGGTTACTCAGTCAAGAAGTGTAGTCCACCGGTTTCATAACCTTAAAGTCGGAGTCGTAGTCAGGAAGGTTCCTTATACGTCCTGACTAAAGGAAATCCTGACTGACTTATCTAGAGGAACGTCAGGTTCCCTGAGAGTTCTCAGAAGAGGTTGTGGTGTGAAGTTTTCGTAGTTAAGAAACCGTGAAATATCAGGTTGAGAATGTAGGTATGTACTGAAGACCTTTTTGGTATCGAAACTGTTCTGTCTGGAAGCAACCATTTTATTACAGAGACGAAAAATTATACGATAGATGCAAACAGTATCAAAAAGAAGGTTCCTCGTTCCCAGAAAATTAAAATACCGTTGTTGGTGGTATACGTCACTAAAACCTCAGGGGGGTTTTTTCAGACGGTGCCAAAGGTAACAACGAGGTAGATGAACGGTACTTCGCTACCCTGGCCTACGGTACTAGAATCAAAAAACTTACAACTCAAGATTCGGTTGAAAAAGTGAGAGGAGAAAGTGAAAGTAGTTCTCCGAGAAATCGACGAGAAACGAAAGAGGGTATTCCCATCACAGTAGACGTATAGAGTCTAATAACTATAAAGAGGACCGTTAGAAGCAAGGTCAAACACGAAGTAGTTCAGGTCGCAAAGAGTCCTACATGAGACGTATCTTCAATTTATTCGTCCCACTGTTATATGTCGGAACTGCATGAGGAAAAGGATAAACCTTTGTCAGACAACAAGGTACAGGTCAAGATTCACAACGAAGGACTGGACGTATGTCTAAAGAGTTCTCCGTCCAGTCCACCAGACCCTAAGGGTAGAGAAAGTCTTAAAAGGTGTCAAATAACACTAGGTGTGTCAGTTTCCGAAACCGCATCAGTTATTTCATCTTCATCTACAAAAAGACCTTGAGAGAACGAAAAAGCTACTAGGTCGTCTACAACCGTTAAACTAAAGACCAAGGAGACTGAAAAGATTTATGTTAGACTTGTAAGCCTTAAAGAGTCAAGTGTATGACAACTTCGGAGAGAACATCTTAAAATTCGTAATAAAACGATCGTACACTTTACTCACGTTGACACGCCATCAAACTTGTAAGAAACGATAACGGAAAGAAACCCCTAACCTTACTTTTGACTGGAAAAGGTTAATTGTGTGTCTTTAGGGAACGTAAGGATATGTGATTGTTACTCTTTTGTCTTTGTTTAATTCCTTTGTTAAGGTAAGTGGTGACGTTACTTTTCTTATTTTATAAATCCTTATTTAGATGGATTTCTTTGTTTTCTGGATATGTATCTTTTGATATTTTGTGACTACTTTCTTTAGTTTCTACTGTGTTTATCTACCTCTTTATATAGTACAAGTACCTAACCTTCTTAGTCATATGACTTTACTCATATGACGACGACGACGACGACGATTCAGCGAAGTCAGTACAGGCTGAGACACGTTGGGGTATCTGCCGTCGGGTAGTCCGAGGGGGTAGGGACCCTAAGAGGTCCGTTCTTGTGACCTCACCCAACGGTAAAGGAAGAGGTCACAGATTACGTTAGGGATAGTTCGATGGTTACCATAAAAAGTCTCTTGATCTTGTTTATTAAAGTGTTAAACATAAACATACCTTTATGTTTTTTTTTTTTTTGGAATTTGTCGGTTTCGTTAAAACTTTGTCTTCTGACCTTGACCTCCTTAGTTAGATGGACTGAAGTCTTATATGATGTTTCGATGTCAGTAATTCTGTCGTATCATGACCGTGTTTCTGTCTTTATATCTAGTTACTTTGTTTTGTCTTTCGGGTCTCTATTTAGGTGTGTGGATACTTATGGAATAGAAACTATTTGCTCCGTTCTTATACACTACCTCTTTTCTGTAAGAGAAATCGTTCACCACGACCCTTTTGGCCAGTTGGTGAACATTTTCTTACTTTGATCTTGTGAAAGGTTGTAGTGATATGTCTCGTCACACCTCTAAGGAACTTTTGGACCTTTACCTTGACGGTATACTGGGTCGTTAGGGTGACGACCCGTATGTGTGGTTCCTTTGATCTTAACTTTCTCTGTGCACATTGGGTTACAAGTAGCGTCGTAACAAATATTATCGGTCCTGTACCTTCGTTGGATCTACAGGTAATCGTCTGCTTACCTATTCTTTCGACACCATGTGTTCCTCATAATGAGTCGGTAATTTTTCTTACGTAAACTTAGTCAAGATTAGTATGTCAAGATTAGTTAGTCAAGGTTGTAGTATGTGTCTTTATTTGAGTTTTACCTAATCTCTAGATTTACATTCTGGTCTTTGATAGTTTGAGGATCTCCTCTCGTATCCGTTTTGAGAGAGACTGTATTTAGTGTCGTCCTAGGAGGGACTGGGAGGAGGGTCTCATTACCTTTATTTTCGTTTTTATTTGTGTACCCTGGATTAATTTGAATTTTTCAAAACGTGTTCCTTCCTTTGATATTCGTTCCACTTTTCTGTCGGAAGTCTTACCCTCTTTTATTATCGTTTACTTCGTTGACTGTTTCTTAATTAGAGGTTTTATATGTTTTAACTCGTCGAGTACGTCGAGTTATGGTCTTTTTATTTACTGGGTTAGTTTTTTACCCGGTTTTTTGATTTGTCTATAAAGAGGTTTCTTCTGTATGTCTGCCGATTGTTTATGTACTTTTCTACGAGTTGTAGTGAGTAATAGTCTCTTTACGTTTAGTTTTGCTGTTACTCCATGGTAGAGTACGGTCAGTCTTACCGTCTTACCGACGATAGTTTCAGATGTTAGTTAGTTACTACCTCTCCCACACTTCTTTTCCCTTGGGAAAATGTGACAACCACCCCTACGTTTGATCATGTCGGTGATATGTCTCGTCACACCGCTAAGGAACTTTTTGACCTTTACCTTGACGGTATACTGGGTCGTTAGGGTGACGACCCGTATGTGTGGTTCCTTTGATCTTAACTTTCTCTGTGTACATGGGGATACAAGTAGCGTCGTGACAAATATTATCGGTCCTGTACCTTCGTTGGATCTACAGGTAGTCGTCTGCTTATCTATTCTTTCGACACCATGTATATGTGTTACCTTATAATGAGTCGGTAATTTTTCTTGTGTAAACTTAGTCAAGATTACTCCACCTACTTTGACCTCGGATAATATGTCTCACTTCATTCGGTCTTTCTTCTTGTGGTTATGTTATATAATTGCGTATATATACCTTAAATCTTTCTACCATTGCTAATGGGATATAAACTCTGTCGTTTTCTCTGTGTCTACGTTTCTTGTCTGAAAACCTGAGACACCCTCTTCCGCTCCCACCCTACTAAACTTTCTTATCGTTACTTTGTACACATAATGGTGTACACTTCACATAGTGGTCAGATCCAAGCTACGTACTCTGTCCCACGAGTCCTGACAGCGTGACCCTACTGGGACTCCCTACCCTACACCTCCCTCCACCCTCCCCCCAAGCCCTACCCCCTATGTACATGTGGGTACCGACTAAGTACAGTTACATACCGTTTTTGGTGATGTTATAACATTTTATTAATCGAAGGATAATTTTATTTAATTAAAAAAATTAAATTTTTTTCCTTTCTTTTGACTAGAAAGGATCAGGACACAGGTGACGACTCAAAAGGCTTAAACAACCGTATGACTCACATCGTGAAAGTGTCGTAGCAGAAAATCCTAAACTTTATCGAGTCGACGTTAAGGTAGTGGAGGTGATCGAAACAAGCATCACTACGAAGGATTCTGGGTGAACTGAAGTGTAAGGTCCTACAGACCGAGATCCACTCACTAGTGTGGTAGTACCAATATACCCAGTACTTCTAGAAAAAGACACATCAAGAAGATACATAAGAACGGTGGAGAATTATAGAAGACGAAGGCAATCCAGGTATGGGAAAGACAGGAAATAACACGGGTAGAAACGTACTTTAAAAGGGAACCATAGAGGTTAAAAGAACTTCTCTAGAGATCAGAAGGGGTAAGATAACAAAAGGAGATAAATAAACGTGACTAGTGACTCCTTCCGAAAGAATAGAGAGGAAAGATAAGAAACCTTGAGACGTAAGTTTACCCATATAGAAAGTAAAAGAGGAAACGGAAATCGAAGAGAAGAAAAGAGTCGATAAAAATTCCGGAGGAGTTGGTAAAACGGAAAAACGTAAAGGAAAAGAACCCCTACCAGAACTAGTGGCGGAGGACATGTTACAGTGCTTGTAAGCAGGCATCAAGAAGTCTGTGAGATAGTCTAGATTAGGTAACTTAGATAAACAGTGAAGGTGACATACTAGTATTCCCTAAACTGGTACCAGAGGACGTAACGTCCGTCTCAGAAATGGTTGACTCGATAGTCCCTTCGGGCCTCTTATATAATACCAATAGTTTTGACACCACACCCTTTCAAGAAAGTCTTTATTGATTCCACTTAAAGGTTAATCTCTATAGTCTTCTGTATACATTTTACGTGTTCTTTATTTATGAGGCGAAAATCCCTTCCCCACCACTTGTGGACATGATTTAAGACAAAATACTCCCAGATTCTTCTTTGTGTGTAGACCTAAATTAGAAAGAAGGTGTTCAGGGGAAATTCGGTCGAGTCAAACCAACCACTCTTTACAGGAACCAGTACATACTGGGAATGTGACTTACGGAGGTAATAAAACTTTTACTTTTGGTGTTACTTTATGACAATGTGTAGGTGGTCTACCTGACTCGAATTCAACCTGTTACGTTACTCCGACGTTCTTAAGAGTGGATGAGAACTAACCTCACATTTAATCCTAACGAAATCTTTTTCTGAGTCCGTAACTGATATTTCAATTTGAACTTATCCGGGACGTTGAGTGGTAGGGTAAAGATCTTTTTAAGAACGAATAATTGGTCTTTCTTATTCTTATATAAATTGTATATTATTATATGTACTATACATTGTATAATATGTTTCATATCCTTATACATATCATTATGTATAATAAGTATCATCGTTTTTGGATCTTTGTTGGATTTATGAGTAGTCGTAAACTTTCCTATTTATCATTGTGGATGAACTTATCTGGACTTATAATTGGTAGCTGTCGAAGATTGTTGAGGTTCCCTTTCTATTGGTCTAAAATAAACACAGCACTTTCTTGTCTTGTGATAGAGATTACATCGGACCGGTTTTTATTTATGTATTTATTTTAGACTCAGACCTATTTCAAGACATAGTTTTCTAATTAAATGTCCTTTATGTCTTGTGTCTTATTACACAGTTTCATGTAGGACCCCTACATTAGTCGTTCTAAGTTTCACCCGTCAAGATATTCTGTTTTCAAAAGAAGTTTTTTATAACGTTCCCCCTCCCATCTTTATTTTGATGTCTAAATTCTTCTGTCGTTTTCATAGTTGATTAGTGTCACACACCTGGGATAGACCTAAGACTATAAAAAAATTGATATTTTTTATGTGAGTTTTCACTGTACGCAGTAACCCTTAAACTTGTACCCACTAGGCTATTATGATTCTTAATAACCATTAGAACCGTACTATTATCATCAATAAGAAAATTAAGAAATCTCTTTAAATCTTTATGTATATGTGATAAAGTACATAGATCTCTGTGTCCCTTTACTACTACTATATTCCTTAACCGAAGTTTTATTATGGTCACTCTTACCTAGTCCATCCTTGAACCTACTTTGTCCTGACTGGCACTTTACCATTAATAAGTTGGATCACTCATGTACCTCTAAGTGCTGAGGTGAGACGTAAACACATACCAACCTTAAGAGGTACATTACTTTTTCAACAAACTTTGTTAATACATATATAAATAAGTCACTTTGTATTTCTCCAACTTTATTTGTTACATGTAAAGTACGTAATCGTACAAAGTTAGTGTGTCTGTGTCCCAACTCAATTTTTTGAATTCTGTACTCACTTATATGTGTGACTAAGGTATACACATTTCGGGTACTTGTTTTCATTTTTTCTTTACAATTAAAATTTTTTATTTTCCTTTCTTTAATTTCGAGTCTATCACCAGTGGATACCCTTTACCCCCTCTCTGTGTCTCCCAAGGACTCTATGTCAGTGCGAAGTGAATGACCGGAAAAGCCACTTGTATACCTAAAAAAAAGAGAGATTTACCATACGAACATGAAATATATGAGACAATGTATGTGATATAGAAATTTTCAAGAAATTTCTTTGGTTTTATAAAATGGTGGTCGAGTAGAGGTTGGGATCCTCGGAATGTTTTATTGTCCGACTCTTGATCCACATATCGAACGGTTTAAATTTACTCTGGAGGATTTCTAATCGTACGGTTCCAAAAAAAAAAAAAAAATTACAAAGTGTTAAGTATAGGATAAGTCTTGGAAGTCCCCTATTAAGTATGGTCTTTTGTCTCGGCATGACTAAGGACAGTCAATTAATATGTTCATGGTCTTCTGCAACGTTGACAAAAACTGTCTTTATAGAGATTCGACATGACACGTCAAAGGACTCAATTTCACGTCACACAGAATGACTAAGTCCCATTTGGAGTCTTACTTCTTACTTAGGGACATGAAGGTTCCCTTAACATTCAGGACAGATGTGACTCCTAATGACTGACTTTTTGATGACGGAGAGTGTCGTCAAGAGTTTGAGTAGATTTTTTTTTTTTTCTTTCTTTTAGGGTACAAATACACACTTCAAAACTAATGGTTAAATAAGCTGTTTTAGATGGTTCACAGGTCTGAATCTCTAACTTGAATGCCAAGGGTTCCTCCTTCCTACCCCTCTTCCCTATAAATCCCGTGACCCCTACCTACACATGTGAGACGACATAAATTTTATCTATTGGTTGTTCCTGGATGATATATATGGTGTTCCTTTAGACAAGTCACAATATACCGTCGGACCTACCCTCCTCTCAAACCCCCTTTTACCTATGCACACATGCATGTAACCGACTCAGGGAGACGGGAAGTGGACTTTAAATGGGCTGTAACAATTAGTCGATATGGGATTGTGTTTTATTATTCAAATTTTTTTACATCACTCACAGTACTGTCTCGACCGATAGGTAAGAGATTATAGGAGAAAGGATTAAGGACTCGTGTGTCAATCCGACCTGAAGTGTCACGAGGAACGTCGCTCTACTCCGACAGACAGATTCATGATCGGTCATTTTACACCCTCTTTTATTACGATGAAAGAAGATCCGGACCGGGTACTTTGGGGGGTATTCTGAGAGGTGAGAGAGGAAAAAAAAAAAATTGAAAATTTTTAATAAAAATAACCTCCGATTAATGAAATGTTATAACACCACCAAAAACGGTATACAAGTGTACTTAGTCGGTAGCCACAGGTACACAGGGGGTAGGACTTGGGGGGAGGGTGGAAGGAGGGGTAGGGGAGGGAGTCCCAACAGGACCACGTGACCGAACCTCACAGGACAAAGTGCGTAGCTTGAACCTGACCACTACATACAGTGTATACCATTATACGTACAAAGTAACGAGAAGAGAGTTTAGTAGGGTGGGAGTGGAAGAGGGTGTCTCAGGTTTTCAGACAAGAAATATAGACATAAAGAAGACGACAGAGCTTATATCCCAGTAGTAATGGTAGAAAGATTTAAGGTATATATACACAATTACATAACCACAAGAAGACTGAATGAAGTGAGACAAATTATCCGAGGTCAAAGTAGGTGGAGTAATCTTGACTAAGTTTACACAAGAAAAATTACCGACTCATTATAAGGTAACACATATATATGGTGTCGAAAGAATAGGTAAGCAGACGTTACCTGTAGATCCAACGAAGGTACAGGATCGATAGTATTTGTCACGACACTACTTGTAACCCATGTGCACAGAGAAAGTTAAGATCAAAGGGTCCACACGTACGGGTCGTCACCCTAACGACCCAGTATACCGTCAAGGTAAAGGTCAAAAAGTTCCTTAGAGGTGTGACAAGACATATCATCGACATGATCATACGTAAGGGTGGTTGTCACATTTTCCCAAGGGAAAAGAGGTGTGGGAGAGGTAGTGACTAACAAGCATCTGAAACTATCGTCGGTAAGACGGTAAGACTGACCGTACTCTATCATGGAGTAACAATAAAACTAAACGTAAAGAGACTATTACTCACTACAACTCGTAGAAAAGTACATAAACAATCGGTAGACATACAGAAGAAACCTCTTCATAGACAAAACAAAAAACCGGGTAAAAAACTAACCCAGCAAATAAAAAGACCATAACTCGACGTACTCGACGAACATATAAAACCTCTAAGAAACAGTCAACGAAGTAAACGATAATAAAAGAGGGTAAGACTTCCGACAGAAAAGTGAAACGAATGTCGAAGGAAGTAACACGTTTTTGAAAATCCAAATTAATCCAGGGTACGCAAATAAAAACGAAAATAAAGGTAATGAGACCCTCCTCCCAGTCTCTCCTAGGAGGACACTAAATACAGTCACTCACAAAACGGATACAAAAGGAGATCCTCAAAATATCAAACTATCAAAGACCAGAATGTCAATCTAGAAATTAGGTAAAACTCAAATATACACACATACCACAATCTTTCACAAGATTAAAATAAGAAAATGTCCACCAACTGGCCTAAAGGGTCGTGATGAGCGATTTCTCTTACAGAAAAGAAGTAGCATATAAGAACGGAGGAAACAGTTTTCATTCAACAGGTATCCATGCACCTAAATAGAGACCCGAAAGATAAAACAGAGTAACTAGATATAAAGACAGAACCACGGTCATAGTATGACAGAACTACTGACATCGAAACAGTCAAGTCAAGTCAGCGTGTCAGTACAGGCTGAGAAACACTGGGGTACTTAACGTCGTCCGGTCCGGAGGGACAGGTAGTGGTTGAAGGCCTCAAGTGAGTCTGAGTTGCAGGTAGTTCAGTCACTACGGTAGGTCGGTAGAGAGACAGTAGGGAAAGAGGAGGACGGGGGATAGGGAGGGTCGTAGTCTCAGAAAAGGTTACTCAGTTGAGAAGAGTACTCCACCGGTCTCATGACCTCAAAGTCGAAATCGTAGTAAGGAAGGTTTCTTTAGGGTCCCGACTAGAGGAAGTCTTACCTGACCAACCTCGAGGAACGTCAGGTTCCCTGAGAGTTCTCAGAAGAGGTTGTGGTGTCAAGTCTTCGTAGTTAAGAAGCCGCGAGAGGGAAGAAGTGTCAGGTTGAGAGTGTAGGTATGTACTGGTGACCTTTTTGGTATCCGAACTGATCTACCTGGAATCAGCCGTTTCATTACAGAGTCGAAAAGTTATACGATAGATCCAACCAGTATTGAAAAGAAGGTTCGTCATTTACAGAATTAAAGTACCGACGTCAGTGGTAGACGTCACTAAAACCTCGGGGTTTTTTATTTCAGACTGTCACAAATGTGACAAAGGGGACAAAGGGGTAGATAAAGGGTACTTCACTACCCTGGCCTACGGTACTAGAAGCAAAAGACTTACAACTCGAAATTCGGTTGAAAAAGTGAGAACAGAAAGTGAAAGTAGTTCTCCGAAAAATCAAGGAGAAGTGAAAGACGGTATTCCCACCACAGTAGACGTATAGACTCCAATGACTATAAAGAGGACCGTGAGAACTAAGGTCGAACACAAAGAAGGTCAGGTCTCAAAGAGTATCACATGAGACGTATCTTCAATTTATTCGTCCCACTGTTATGTGTCGGAATTGCATGAGGAAAAGGATAAACCTTGGTCAGACAACAAGGTACAGGTCAAGATTGACAACGAAGGACTGGACGTATGTCTAAAGAGTTCTCCGTCCAGTCCACCGGACTATAAGGGTAGAGAAAGTCTTAAAAGGTGTCAAATAACACTAGGTGTGTCAGTTTCCGAAACCGTGTCAGTTATTTCGTCTTTATGTACAAAAAAACCTTGAGAGAACGAAAAAACTACTAGATCGTCTACAACCGTTAAACTAGAGACCAAGGAGACGGAAAAGATTTTGGTCGAACTTGTAGTCCTTCAAGTGCCAAGTACATAACGACTTCGGACCGAACCTCTTAAAACTCGTAATGAAATGATCGTACACTCTACTCACGTTAACACGTCATCAAACTCGTAAGAAACCGTAACGGAGAGTCCGTCCCTCCCTTATGTCGAGGTGGTTAGTTGTTTTTCAACCTAATTTCTAAATGACTCGTACCGGGGTGGGAAGTCTTGTTCTGGGTCAAAGGGGGGAGTCAGTCAGATAGGGTAATCCTTCGAAGGTATTCGGAGAATAGGAAGAGGTAGTCTCCCGTCTGTCTTACTTTTGGTGTTAGTGTCTTTTGATTGGTTAGATTAGTGTACCTGGAGTCGGAACAGATTGAGTTACTTTGATACTCGGTACGGTACATCCCGGTGGGTTCTGCCTGTTCAGTACCACCTCTCAAGACTGTTTCACACCAGGTAACCTCTTTTCTTACTGTTTGACGAAGTCATAAGAAAGGAACTCTTGGGGTATTCGTCATACTTTTCCGTTTTTCTATCCTGTTACTTTCTATCCAGCCATCCACGGGTTATACGATGACCTCTAGTCACCTCTTTGTTTAGGTCCTTTTTACTTCACGTCAAGTCAAGTCAAGTCAACGAGTCAGCACAGGCTGAGAAACGTTGGGGTACTTAACGTCGTGCGCTCCGGAGGGACAGGTAGTGGTTGAGGTCCTCAAATGGGTTTGAGTACAGGTAGCTCATCTACTACGGTAGGTTGGTAGAGAAGGAGACAGTAGGGGAAGAGGAGGACGGGGGTTAGGAAGGGTCGTAGTCCCAGAAAAGGTTACTCAGTTAAGAAGCGTACTCCACCGGTTTCATAACCTTAAAGTCGAAATCGTAGTCAGGAAGGTTACTTGTGGGTCCTGACTAGAGACAATCCTACCTGACCAACCTGGAGGAACGTCGGGTTCCCTGAGAGTTCTGAGAAGAGGTTGCGGTACCAAATTTTCGTAGTTAAGAAGCCCTGAGTCGAAAGAAATGTCAGGTTGAGAGTGTCGGTATGTACTGGTTACCTTTTTGGTATCGGAAGTGATCTACCTGGAAGCAACCGTTTCACTACGGTTTCTTTTTTACTTCTCTGTCTCTGTTCGTTTTTGGTGTGGGTCAACACCTACACTGCACTATCTTCGTTTCAGGCTACGACATTTGTCGTTATAAAGTATCCTTGGTCCTTACAATCAGGTACTTAGTTCCGTTCAACTTTCACCAGTTTATCCTGTACCGTTCTCACTTGCAACTGTAAAATCCTTAGTCGCTTGATTGTACCTGACCTTACCCACTTAAATTGAGTCTGTTGGTAATATAGATGATGACACCCGTTCTTAGGAAATCTTCTTTACCTCATCGGTAGTCTCAGTTGTTCTCAGACTTTACGTCATGAACCTACGTTAGAGTTTTTGCTGTCCTACTAGAGACAAATAAAGGTTCCGTTTGGTGAGTTATAGTGTCATTAGGTTCGGATACGGGGTTGGTCATTACGATTTCTTCAACTTCAACTTACCAAGATACTTATGGATGTTCTGGAAGATCTTGATTGTGGGTTTTTTCTACAAGAAAAGTAATATCCTCTGACCTTACGTTTTCATCCTTCAGCTCTTTGTGGACCTCATTGTCCGTTTAAACCGGAACCTCATGTCTTACTTCGTCCCGTTTCCGATTATCTCAAAAACGGTTCTCTTGTGTGACCAGTATCGTTTGTGGGAGAAGGTTGTTGTGTTCTCTTCTGAGATATGTACCTGTAGTGGTCTACAAGTTGTAACTTTAGTCTAACTAATATAAGAAACGTCGGTTTCTACCTCTTCGATATATATCAGTCGTTTTTGTTATAGTCCTCGACCAAGTCTAGTACTTGAGGAATAACGGTTTAAGTCTGAATTTGACTTCTTTCATCCCTTTTAGTGATCTGGTAAGTCCATACTGGATTTAGTTTAGAGATTACTAATAAACAAGATCAATGCACTTTTTATGGTATCTATCGAACTATCCCTAACGTAACTTAGACATCTAACGAAACACATCATATGAGTAAAAGTGATATGACTAAGAAGGTTAGGTACTTTTACCATATAAAGAGGTAGATAAACACAGTAGAAACTAAAGAAAGTAGTCACAAAATATCAAAAGATATATACTCAGAAAATAAAGAAATCCATCTAAATAAGGATTCATAAAATAAGAAAAGTAACGTTACCACTTACCTTAATAAGGAACTAAAGAGACCAAAGCGTAACAATCACATATCCTTACGTTCCCTAAAGACACGTAATTAAAATACAGGACGTTGAAATGATATAAGTAACTAATCGAGATCCTTAAAATACCACCATAGAAATCCCAAAAGATACATTTCCTAATACAGTAGACGTTTGTCACTCAAAATGAAGAATAAAAGGTTAGACCTAAGGAAAACAAAGAAAAGGAAGAGAATAACGACACTGGTTTGGAAGGTTTTGATACAACTTATCATTACCACTCTCACCCGTGGGAACAGAATAAGGACTGAAATCACCCTTACGAAAGTTAAAGAGAGGTAACTTCTACTACAAACGACACCTAAATAGTATACACCGAAAATAATACAGCTCCATACAAGGAAGATATGGACGAAAGACCTCCCAAAAAAAAAAAATAGTATTTACCTACAACTTAAAACAGTTTCCGACAGAGACGTAGATAACTCTATTAGTATACCAAAAATAGAAAGTTAAACGATTACACCACATGACGTTAAATAATTACACTAACTACACGTTTATAACTTCTTAGGAACGTAGGGACCCTATTTCGGGTGAACCAGTACAATATGCTAGAAAAATTATACAACAACCTAAGACAAACGATCTTAAAACAACTCCTAAAAACGTAGATACAAGTAGTCACTATAGCCGGACATCAAGAAAGGAACCCCGTAGAAACAGACCAAAACCATAATCCCACTACCACCGGAGTATCTTACTCAAACCGTTAAATGGAAGGAGACGTTAAAAGACCTTCTCAAACTCATCCTACACACAATCGAGAAATTTAAAAACCATCTTAAGTGGACACTTCGGTAGACCAGGACCCGAAAACGAACAACCTTCAAAAAAAAATAATCAAAGTTAAAGACACGAACACTACCCAGACACTTCTAAAAGATAAAGAAGGACCGAGTCAAACCTTCCAATATGAAAAGATTCTTAAGCAGGTAAAGAAGGTTCAACAGACAAAATAACCGTATGTCAACGACTGTCATCAGAGTATATTAGAAAACATAAAGACACAACAGACAACACTAAAGAGGTAAAAGTAAAGATTAAAACAACTAAACTAAGAAGAGGAAAAAAGAACTACCCAGACCGATTACCAAACAGATAAAATAAATAGAAGAGTTTCTTGGTCGAAAATCAAAACGACTAAAAACGATATCAGAAACAAAGAAAAAGTAAATAAAGACGGGATTAAAAATACTTAAGAAAGGAAGACGATTGGGACCCAAGAATTAAAGAAGAAAAAGATCAACGAAATCCACTCAATCCAATAAATAAACTAAAAAGAGAACAAAGAACTCTATTCGAACATAACGATACTTGGAAAGGGAATCGTGACGAAAATGACTTAGGGTATCCAAAACCAGTAGCACAAAAGTAAAAGTAAACAAAGGTACGTATAAAACTAAAGAAAAAACTAAAGAGGATACTAAACGACCAATAAGTCTTCGTGCAACAAATCGGAAGTATACGAACATAAAAATGATCAAAAAAAAAGGACATCAACTGTAGATTAAAATGACGTAACACTAGTCTTTTCTACGAACTTTACTAAAGTTCAAAAAATTAAATGGTTCCGATCTATATACCGGGTCCTACACTAGATAGGACCTCTTACAAGACACACGTGAACTCTTTTTCCACTTTAAGTAACAAGACCCCACTTTACAGGATATCTATAGTTAATCCAGATTGACCAGGTAACATAGTAAATGTCAAACACAAAGGAACGGTTAAAAGATAAACGAACTAGATACGGATCTACACTCACCCCATAATTTCAGAGGGTGATAATAACACAATGACAATTAAATGGGAAAGTATGAACAATCGTAAACGGAATGCATAACGACACGAGGATACAACCCATGTATATATAAATATTAACAAAGAACCTAACTAGGAAACTAGTAATACATCACAGGAAGAAACAGAGAACAGTACCGGAAATAAAGTTTCAGATAAAATAGACTATACTAATAACGATGAGGATGAAAGACAACCAGAGATAAACATACTTTATAGAGAAAGGTCGGGAAGCGAAAGTCAGACATACACAGGGAACCAAACTCCACCCAGAGAACATCTGTCGTATATATCCCCAGAACAAAAACATAGGTAAGTCGGTCAGAAACAGAAAACCAACCCTGTAAGTTGGGTGAATGTAAATTCCATTAATGACTATTCATACTAGGACAACAGTAAATGAAACAACAAAACCCAAGTTCAAATATTTGGAAAAGATACAAAGGACAGATCTCTTCTAGTAAATCGTAAACAACTTTTCGACCATATCATCACGACTTAAGAGAATCGAAAACGAACAGACATTTCGAAAACTAAAGAGGAAGTATAGACTTACTCTAGGAACGACCCATATCAATAGACCCAACATCCAAAAAGAGAAAGTAGTGAAATTCATACAGTACGGTAAGGGAAGACCGGACTTCTCAAAGATAACTTTCTGGTTGACGATAGGAATACCCCTAGGGGAACACACAATAAACAAGGAAAAGGTAACGACGACAATTATAAACGAAGAACACAAACTAGAAGTAATTAAACTAATTATACACAGAACCCCATAAAACGGAACCCAAATAGGACAAACCCTGAGAGACCCAAAGAACCCGAACCAACCGATAAAGGAAGGGGTAAAATCCCCAAAAGTTGATAATAGAGGAGTACATAAAGGAGTACGGGAAAACAGAAGAAGAAGACCCTGAGGATACTAAACTTATAACCCCGAAAATTGTAACGGGGTCTCCAGAGACTTCAACAGGAGTAAAGAAAACTAAGAAAAAAGGAGAGACAAACTAAATAAAGGTGGTAAGTTAGAAGGTGGAGTGAATAGGATAGAAGACGGAGTCAATAAGATGACAACCAAGGGAGGTCTCACGAAAACTAGAGTCAATAACGTAATAAGTAATAACTAACAGAGAAAAAACAAAGAAGATCCAGGAACAATTTGTAAAGGACTTAGAAGAATTAGGAACAGAGATCAGATAAATAGACATTGAGGTAAAACAAAAGTTCTAAAACCTAGAGAATCGATAGTAATAAGATTTAAGAAAAAGTCCATCTGAGGGATAGAGGACGAGAAAACAAACCAAACCACCTGTAAGTAGTACAAGGAAATGGACGACTTATAAAGAGACGGAAAAGTAGAACAATTACAACGACACAAACCCCACCGGAAAGACATCCGACATTCAAACACCAAGGAGAAATGACACCTCGAACAAGGGACACCCACCCCAACCTGATCACCAAACAGTTCCAAAGGACCAATCCCTTCGAACACAGTCACAAGATTACCCACATCGACCTAGAGAAGAGAGACTTCACGTTACTTCATAGGTCATCACTCAAAACCCCACAGATACCCGAATCGTACCGAAACCCGTCGGACATAAAATTCCAAGTCCCTACACAAGGACGTAACGACCTCTTAATCGAACCATACGGAACGAGACCTTGAACAAACGAGAACCCACCTCGAACTAAAGTCACATCCGTACCTCCGAAAACCTACTCAAGAACAGTTAATTACAAGGGACCTCAGTCCTCAACAGATCACAAGAGTTCAAAACTTAAATTCGGAGGACGGAGACCGAAAGTCAGAATAAGAATGTCATCTGAGTTCTGAAGAGGTAGGTATGTCGTGTCTACTACTTTATAGATCCAATTACTACTTTCTAATCGATATCACTCCCTGTGGGTCTATCCAAGTGTCTCAATGTACCTCTTCTCTTCTCCCTCCTCCCTCTATCTCCTCTGGTCCTCCTCTTCTCCCCCTTAGCTTTCCCCTCTCTCGTTAGAGCCATAATTAGTTTAGAGATACACGAGAGACGTCAGACCTTGTGGGTCTCTCCAAGGGTATCAATGTACCTCTTCTCTTCTCCCTCCTTCCTCTATCTCTACTGGTCCTCCTCTTCTCCCCCTCAGTTTACCCCTCTCTAGTTAGATCGGTCATTTGTCAAGGTATTCACAAGAGGTGTCGGGTCTTGTGGGTTTCTCTAAGTGTCTCAATTCGTCTCTTCTCTTCCTCCTCTCTCCTCTATTTCCACTGGACCCCCTCTTTTCCCTCTCAGTTTTCCCCTCTGTCGTTAGTTCCGTCATTAGTGTCGGGATTCACTTTTACCTATGACGTCTAATCTAAGAATTTCCATGTTTTAACTATTGTTTATGGTATTTAGTTTCTAATTTTTAGATCCCACGTCCAATCTGAGAGTTTTTATGTTATAATTTTTATATTTTGTTTTAGTTGGTGTTTCTAATATTTTTACATATATATACTTTAAACGAAATTTTTATCGTAGAAAAAATTCGTTCCATTATCATCCAATATTTTTACTTTTCATTTTCTTGTTATTTCTTGACTTTTTATTTTTTTAAAATTTTTAATTCTTTACTATCATCAATTTTATATAGATCCTTAAAGAGACCTCGATAACACCCTTCATACTCCAGTCAAGTCAAAGTCTATCAAGGAACAAGGTCGAACATGAAGAAGAGTTTCAGATATCCGGGGAAGGTTACGAATCAGTTACAATTGATGTCCCAAAATTAGACAACGTGGTCAGTGAAGGTCTCGTCAAGAGAGAAGAATCAAATAAAACCGAAGGAGACAAACGTTCAGAGAAGTCACAGATTAAAAGTGGGACTGTGTTCCCCTACTTCCACCAGTAAATAAATCCGAGTGAACAAGTCAACACAAAACCCCTCCCTCCATGGGACATTTGTTTATAGTAATCGCACTCACCCCTCACGAGTACCACATACCTGGTGTGACCCAAACGGGGTCGAGTTGCAACGTACACGAAAGGGCTAGATGTGGCAAGTCCGAGGTCCAAAGAGACGTCCCGCAACAGGTTTCGCCCGGGACGCAAAGTTCATGAAGGGTCTAGATTCGGTGAGTCCAAGTCCAAGAGTCCATGAGACGTTACCGTGTCTGAGTTAACCCACACACAAAACACGGGAAGGATCCAGGCTCGTCGAGTCCTTTGGTTCACAAACCACTCGTGTGACAGGGTCCACCCCACACACAGAATAGTGGAGGGACCAGGACCGGTGAGTCAAAGGACCCACGAAACGTTCTCGCGGAAGAGTCCACACGACGCACAGAGGGGAGACCCCTCGACTAGAGTCTGACACTGGGAGGACCACCTACAGTTGACAGGTCCTAAGGTCCTTCTGAATCAATCGTTGGCCCTCGGACGAGTGTCAAACCACCTCCCAAGACCAGAGACCCCGACTCTAACGGGGAACGGAAGGATGAGACCGACAGTGGGCGGACGGAGAGACGGAGGTCGTCACCCCTCCCCGGACATATGTCGGTCGATCGAGAGGAAACGACAAGTGAGTTAGGAAACAAGACACTCGACCGGTCCGACGTGCAATCCAATCTCGGAAAGTACCCTTTCAAAAAAAAGGGGGAGAGACCGATAGGGGGTCAAACCCAACGATAGAGTACAATCGAGGGAGTCTAACAGGAGTCCCGTAAGTCCGGGGTAGGAATGGGATTCGTCCGTCGGGTGTGGAGAGACAAGTTGGGGACGAGTGACCACCGTCTGCGTTCACAGACCCGATGAAGAGACGACCCTCAACGTCAATCCGTACATAAGACACAAACAAAGAAAAGAGGGTTAATACAACGGAAGACTCTAAGGTTTTGAGGGGTGTCTGGTCGGTCACTCTCCCAAAGGACGACAAACCTTTGAAGAGGAGGTACTGAGGGAGGGACCCTGACCAGAGGTAGGGATTGAGAAAACGGAGAGAAAAGTAGAAAATATAAAACAGAATGAAGGAAAACTTTTCTTACCCGACGGAAAGACCCACGGATCACAGGAGACGGTCGTAAGTCTTCAACAAAACACCTTCAACGAGTCGTAAGTTTACTAGAAAACTACTTAAACACCCCCTCTTTCACCAGTGAGGTGGGATAGGGAGACGGTAGAACCCTGGCGGGGGGAGGTGAGAGAAGAAAGACAGATGGTACTGTAAACGTAGATGGTTTCAGTGTGTAACTTATACCGTCACGGAGATGACCGGACCATGAAACCTATGACGTACCTCGTCTTAAGAGGTCGGTTGGTTGAGAGGTAGTCCTTGTATGTAAAACATCTCAATGGTATACTAGGACGTTAGGATGAGTACCCGCATAAAGGTATGTTTTGGTATTAAGCTTTTCAATGTACCCTTAAACGGACCACCAGGTCACCGTTTCTGAGCCGTGAGAGGTTGCACCCCCTAAGATCAAGCTAGGGACTCGTCCCTCGACCTAGGATATACGACGTTACTTCCCAGGGTGTACGACGTTATCTCTGGACCACGTCGGTTTATTTATTTATAAAAAAATTTTCTATGTACGTAGGATACAATCGTTGTGATAAGTGTTATCGGGTCTGTACCTTTGTTGGATTTACCGGTAGTTGTCTCCTTATCTATTTTTTCTACACCATGCATCTATGTTACCTTATAATGGTATTTTTTTACTTTATTACAGTGAATATCGTCCTACGTTGATCTCTAATGGTATGACTCGTCAGTCTTTATCTTTCTATGTGGAATACTATAGTGAATGTACACTTTAGATTTTATACTGTGTTTGAATAGATACTTTGTCTGAGCGTCTGTATCTCTTGTCTGAATGCCAACTGTTCCCTCCCACCATCTCCCTATTTAACCCATAAACGTCAATCGTCTACGTTTGATAATATATTTTCTATCTTTTCGTTGTTCCAGGATGACATCTCGTGTCCCTTGATATAAGTTATAGGACACTATTTGGTATTACCTTTTCTTACATTTTTTCTTATATATATTTTGACTTAGTGAAACGACATGTCGTCTTTTGTTGTGTTGTAATATTCGGTTGACATAAAGTTAAAAAATTTTTTCTTGTATGTGAAACTTGAATTGTACTCGGTTTTATTTACTTCAAGATAATACAACCGTGAGTCTCTAGAAGAGAATGTTGTCGTGCAACTGATTTATTGTGTTCCTGCGTGGGACTTGTTTTGTCTGTGACCAAAAGACACGTGTACCCCGAATGTCAGACCATTTCGTTTGTCTTCGTACATGTCACTCACTAGTGTAAGTCACGAAACATCTCCTCCTCCTCCTCCTCTTTCTCCCTAAATACTCTTTCTTGTTCTCCTTTACTAAGAAATTTATCCTCTAGTTCATCCTTCACTATGCCTCTGGACTACTCGTTCATCCGTAAATAGTCTAAACAAAATTTTTCTCTTCTTCTCAAACAGGTGGTTTTATTTCTCGCTAGCACTTCGATGACCTCACCCTTTCTCCTACCGTGTGACTACTTAGACCTTCTTCCAGTCACGCCGACCTCGAACTCAATTTTCTATGTTTACCCCGTGTTACACATCACCGAAGATCCACCATAATTCGATTACGACAAAGAGTAACGTTACCCTTCAATGACGTTTAAGATTCGTACTCTCATTACTCTAGTCTCAATATGTGTATATATTTTCGAGGAACCTGTCGTTCCTCTAGTTTGGTCAGTTAGGATTTTCTTTAGTTGGGACTTATGAGTGACCTTCCTGACTACGGTTTCGTCTTCGAGGTTAAGTAACCGGTGGACTACGCTTGTCGACTGAGTAACCTTTTCTGGGACTACGACCCTCTCTAACTTCCGTCTTCCTCTTCTCCCACTGTCTCCTACTCTGTCAAGCTACTGTAGTGGCTAAGTTACCCGCACTTGAACCCGTTTGAGACCCTCTGCGACTCCCTGTCCCTCCGGACCCCACGACATCAGGTACTCCGGAGTTTCTCAGTCTGTACTGAATCGTTAACTAGTTGTTATTTTAGAACGAGGTACACTATATCCCTGTTATCAGACCTCACCTCTCCTTATTTTGAACCTTTAGTCCGTCCTTCGTGCAAGGGTCTATCTCCCCTCCGTTGACATTTCCGTCTTTTTTATTTGAACCTGATATACAAATTCTCTACCCTAAATGTCCTAAACCACTATTTGATGCCAGTCTCATCTTCTCTCTGTGGTTCTCGTTCAGGGTTCGAAGACCGTACTCGTCTATAATCCCTAGCAATGAATTTGGCCCTTTTCTCCTCCAGACCCGACTCTTTCGTTCTACTCGTCCACCACTATAAGTATTATCAGTCGTCGCTAGGACCTCTAATTTCTAGACCCCGCTTTTACACTTTTGATCAGGATCTCTAGACTACATGTTATATCGCGGATGTCAATTTTTGTACCATAAGAGTTAACCGAGTACATCAATTTGTAAATGATTCGTCCATCCAGAACACAAAACAAGAATTTTGTTGTAGTTTTGGTTGGTTTAGTTGTTTGTTTTTACTACTGACTCTTCGTTCTTCCTTCAAAACCTCCACTACAAATAATGAAACTACTACCATTACCAAAGTCTCCACATACGTATACAGGTGTGACTAATTCAATATCTGTAATTTACACAGGGATGACGAAATATTACGGTAAGGTAGTAAAGGGTTCAAAGGTATGTATGTGTCCAGGGAGGTCACCGAGAGAAGAAACAAGACAAAGAGAGAGAGGGAGGGAAGAAAGAAGGAAGGGAGGGAGAGAGAGATATGTGTGTGTGTGAAAGTATTTACACAGAGCTACAGATCAAAGTGGTGATAGTAGGGAACGGGTAGACACAGGAAGAAAATTGAAACAGAACGGTAAGAACCGGACTTTTACGTGTACGTAGACCCCTACCTGTCTTACGGACTATGGTTCCTCACGAGTCGCTTACACACCTTTCCTGTCAACCCACCCACTTGATAATTTAGGAAGTCTCGGTAGACAATCTTTACTAATGAGAAATACCTGAACATTTTATATACCACGGACGCCAAAAATTTGAAGTGAGTACATAGAAAAGTTTCCCACAAGTAAAATGGAGGCTCTTTTATTGTCAATGTGGTAAAACGTACAAGGTGTACATAAGCAGAGAAAGTTGAAATACTGACAGTAGAGTAGTTTCGTTGACAAGGTCAGAGAGCAAGTAAGATGAGACATCAACGTTCATGTTGATTAATTGACACTAATTTAGTAGTTTGGATTTTACTCATAGAGGGGTGATCGTACTTTGTAGGAGTAATTAGAATATGATTCAGTTGGTCGGTAAACGTATAACATGATCTTTTCGCGACGATTTTTCTTAAGATCAAAGAGTAGACGGAACCGTAACTACTTACTTATCGGAAAGATTATCACTACGGATCCCACGGACCTGGGAGTCCACTTGTATGACAATAATCGGAACGTGTCTTGATAGATAATCACAGTACCGTGGACATAATTGGTCCCAAGAGACGTATTCCTCTTGGGTGTCCTTCACATGTTTATATGTCCTTCTCTAAATAATACTCTCTAAACCGAGTACTCTAATCTCCGACTGTTCAGTGTGTTGGTTGTTTTCTCTTCCTTTCGGAGACCACATGTCAAGTCAAGGCAAGTTAGTGAGTCAGCACAGGTTGAGAAACGTTGGGGTACTTAACGTCGTGCGGTCCGGAGGGACAGGTAATGGTTGAGGTCTCAAGTGAGTTTGAGTGTAGGTAACTCAGTCACTACGGTAGGTCGGTAGAGTAGGAGACAGTAGGGGAAGAGGAGGACGGGGGTTAGGGAGGGTCGTAGTCCCAGAAAGGTTACTCAGTTGAGAAGCGTACTCCACCGGTTTCATGACCTCAAAGTCGAAATCGTAGTCAGGAAGGTTTCTTGTGGGTCCTGACTAGAAGTCTTACCTGACCAACCTCGAGGAACGTCAGGTTCCCTGAGAGTTCTCAGAAGAGGTTGTGGTGTCAAGTTTTCGTAGTTAAGAAGCCTCGAGTCGAAAGAAGTGTCAGGTTGAGAGTGTAGGTATGTACTGGTGACCTTTTTGGTATCGGAACTGATCTGTCTGAAACAACCGTTTCATTACAGAGATGAAAACTTATACGATAGATCTAACCAGTATTAAAAGGAAGGTTCCTCATTCACAGAAAATTAAAGTACCGACGTCAGTGGTAGACGTCACTAAAACCTCGGGGTTTTTTTAGTGTGACGACCGGTCTTCCCTTCGGCCGCAAACCTGGGTTCGTCAGACTGGGGTAACGGGTAACGGAAGTTGTCCCTTCTTAAGTGATAAGTTATTTACCTGGATCCTATTCGCTAATAGGTATCCTTTCACATTAATCAAGGGTCGGAGTGTAGTATGTGTTTTTAATTGACGTCTACTTTTAAGAAAAGTTGCAAGTTCGTGTTTATCATCTTATAAACAGACAGAATTCTCATTTTTTCTCTAATGAATTTGTGTAGTGTTCTATTTCGTTCGGTATTGCCTTTTTTTTTTTTGTGTACATCTATACTTAAACTCCCTGAGGGGACCGTCAAGCCACCAATCCTAAAACGGAAGACCACGTCCCCCACGTCCAAACTAGAGACAATCCCTCGATTCTGAGGTGTACGGAGTGTCGGTCTTTTGGTCTTGTTTTTTGTCTTCGTCATAACATTGTTTAGGTTATTTCTGAAATTTTACCGGGTGTAGCTTTTTAGAAAAAAAAATTTTTAGATAAACGTAATTTTCCATTCACTTTCTATTCAGTGTGTGACCTTCTTTGACATGTCGGTGACCTTTAAAGAATATATAATATTTGTTTGTCGAGTATGTTTATTCTCTGTGAGAACTTAGTCATCTTTGATCCTGTTCCTAACCTTGTCCGATAAGTGTCTCTCCTCTTAGTTTACCGTTTTCATACTTTTGTACGAATTGGAGAGACGATTCCTCCTTTGACTAAAATTTTATATTTTATCGTAAAGTGTAGTCTGACCGGGCTTCTTAAATTCGTCTGTACCTAACCCCTCATAAACTCCTTTACCCTGGGAATCTGTAACAAGCTTTCTCATATTTACGTGTGACGACATAAATTTTACTTATTGGAGTTCCTGGATGACCTGTCGTGTCCCTTGAGACGAGTCACAATACACGTCGGACCTACCTCCCCTCAGACCACCTCTTGCCTATGTACGTACACATACCGGCTCAGGGAAAAGAGAAGCGGACTTTGATGGTGTTACAACATTTCGTCGTGTTGTAACAATAATAAGACATGTGGAGTTATGTCTTATTTTTCCAATTTTTTTATTAAAATTCCCATATTTAACCATTTTAATAACTCCTCTCATTAAACGTAATTTCCACGACACTGAATCCACCAGTCTATATTGAGATCTATTGGTTTAGAGTACCAGTTGTGAACAGTTTCAAAGATTTGACGTACACCTTTATTAGGATGGTAAAAGACTCCCGAACCCACGACTGGACGTAATAAAGTAAATTTTCCCACACGTACGATTCAACGAAGGTAGTACAGACTGACAAACGTTGGGACACCTGAGATCGGGCGGTCGAGGAGACAGGTACCCTAAGAGGTCCGTTCTTATAATTCACCCAACGGAACGAGAGGAGGTCCCCTAGAAGGGTGGGGTCCCCAACTTGGGTACAGAGGATGCAGAGGACGTAACCGTCCGTCCAAGAAATGGTGATTCCTGTGAACCCTTCGGGGAAATTTTCCCACTAGTGACACAAATCCAAAGAATAACGTAGGTCTGTAAGGCTCAATTAACTGAGACGTTAATATTAACATCTGTGATCTCCCTCTGAATACGATTGCAATAAAGTGTCCAAGTCCGAGGTTTCTTGTGACTCGAGGTGACACCTTTGACGGAAAATCTCTACGGGATTTTTCATTGGACCTCTGACCCGATCTTGTGTCAAGACTTCGAATTTTCTTATTAGAATGCTACCACAAACTATATTCATAGAAGATTTCAGAAAAGTCAAGATTGTACAGCGAAAAGTCAACGAGTCGACACAGGCTGAGACGCTGGGGTACCTGATGTCGTGCGGGTCGACGGGACAGGAAGTGGTAGAGGACCTCGAACGAGTTTGCGTCCAGGTAACTCAACCACTATGGTAGGCCGGTAGAGTAGAAGATAGCAGGGGAAGAGAAAGGGTCGGAAGTTAGAAAGGGTCGTAGTCCCAGAAGAGATTACTCAGCCGAGAAGCGTAGTCCACCGGCTTCATAACCTCGAAGCCGTAGTCAGGAAGGTCACTTATAAGTCCTAAAGGAAATCCTAACTGACCAAACTAGAAGAACGTCAGGTTCCCTGAGAGTTCACAGAAGAGGTTGTGGTGTCAAGTTTTCGTAGTTAAGAAACTGGAAGTCGGAAGAAATACAAGGTTCAGAGTATAGGTATGTACTGATGACCCTTTTGGTATCGAAATATACATGGAAACGACCGTTTCATTACAGAGACGAGAAATAATACGACAGATCCAAACAGTATCGAAAAGAAGATTCTTCGTTCGTAGAAAATTAAAACACCGACGTCAGAGGTAGACGACACTGAAAGATTTGGTTCGGAGAAGACTTTATATGCAGACTTCAGGTGTGGTACGAAGTCTGAAACGACAAAATGTTTGGTTAGAGTCGAAGTTTCCCGTGTCAAGAGAAATTACGAAAAGGAGGTGAAACTATTTTTTACTTGTCCGGGTGTTGTTTACCAGTTCGTCGGGACCTTCTACCGGGGACCGGTACGGTCGAGACCCGTCGCTTGCACGGACTGGACCTTACGGTGGCTCGACTTCAGTAGCAAGGTCGGTCTCCCAGAGGAACCGTTGCCTACGGAATCTACGACCCCGACAGCGACAAGGGTCCCCGAGGCACCCCTCGTACCCGTCAGACCCTTTCATCGACCAGGAGGCCGTTACGGTCAAGTCTCGGACCACGGGGGTCCTCATCACAAGAGGTGGGGGATGAGGTGGGTCTTAGAACGTTTATGGGAAAACCTTTTCGACCTACTTTTGGACTCAGTGGATAATCTCCACCAAGTCTTCTGTGGTCCGCCTAAGGCAGAAGGTTTTTGAAACGGAAGGGTGAGTTGGTCAAATTGTGACGTGACAATTTGTAGAAAAAACAAACAATAAAAATGACTCGATATTGACTGTATTTTATAACATAGGTACAATCCCTGAAGGAACCTCTGTCACCGATTCTACGACCTGAGGGTTACGTCGTATGGGTCCAGACTAGGGATTAGTCCCTTGATCTAGGGCGTATAAAGCTGATTCTGCAAGAAGGACTACGTTGATTCTGGACCCCGTCGGTTTATTCATAAAAGTTTTTTGTTTGTAACGTGGTACACGACATAAACACGTCGTACTGTTGAACTGTACAGGCATGTGACGTTTGCGTACACTAGTGGTGTTACTTAAATCGATTGAAACTCCTAGTCTTTTAAAAACTCTCGAGGTTCCGACTCTACGGTTACCGTAACCCCTTAATTGTGAATCAATAGAAGTCACACAATTCACTTCTGGTCGGTCTTTCTCATGTCCGTTTCGGGTCCCTGCCCGATGTCCCCTACCCCCAGTCCCCCGTCCTGTGTCTGCTCTTGTCGAACACTTTCGGGTTCTTTTCCGGTTTGTGTCTTAATAGGTTACGTGTCTGAACGGTCTTCCTTTTGTTGACGGGTCTTGTTCGTCTAGACGAGACATGGGTGTGTATGTATACCTTTTACCTTAGGTGACAGTATCTCGGACTGTGATTTCCCTGGAAAAGTAGATTTGAAATACGTCCTTAAACTCATTCAGGAGGTAGACAATGGACGGAGGTAAAGGGATGTTCCAGTGCGAGGACGAGGGATTATTGTCGTTTCTAAAACGGAAATTGATTGGAACTGTTCCCGAAGGGACCTCCGAGTCGTTATCAGATGGACAGTTAGGTCCTTTCTGTTGTCTGGGCCCAAATTAGGGACCCAGTCCTTCTAGAGAACCTCCTCCCGCACCATTGGATCCTCTTAGGGGCACCTGTCTCCTCGGACCACCCGACGTCAGGTATCGCAGTGTTTCTCAACCTGTACTGACTTCACGGACTCGTCTGTACGCACGGTGGAACCGTTTTTTTTTTTTTTTTTTTCTCATCTTAAGACATAAAAAATAAGAATGATGATTTTGACACTGGCTTTACCGATTTTTAACAGAGATCCGATAGTCTAGATGCCCATGAAGAATAGTCTTTCAAACAGAAAAAAAAAAAAAGGAACGTAGACATTGGACCATAGAAGACAAAAAAGAAGTATGCATGGAAATATAGGATAAAGAGTGGTATTTCTATTCTTTTAGTACTTCTGAAAGGAGTTTTGGGAAGTACAGTGTACTTAGACAACCGGATCTTTGACATGAGTCTTGTTTTAATTATACACAGAAAAGAAGGTTGTGGGAGAGGTCTTAACCAATAAACATCTGAAAAATTACTACTGGTAAGACTACTCATACTCCACTATAGGGTAACATCAAAAGTAAACGTAAAGAGATTATTTATTACTACTCGCAGAAAAGTACACGGATGGTCGGTGGACATACAGAAGAAACTTCTCTACAGACGAATCTAGAAGACGGGTAAAAAACTAATCCAACAAACGAACTGTGACTTGACATACTCAAACATATAAAACCTTTAATCCGGAAATAACCAAAACAGCAAACTTTTATAAAAGAGGGTCAAGTATCCGACACAAAAATCAAAGGAACACCAAAGGGAACGACACGTTTTCGAAAATTTAAATTAATCCAGGGTAAACAAATAAAAACGAAATAAAAGGTAATGAGGTCCTCTACTCTGTCTAGGGTTTTTATGACGACATTAAATACAGTTTCTTTCAAGACGGACAAAAGGAGGACCTCAAAATACCATACAAGTAAGTAAGAACTATATTCGTTAATAAATCGTACTTGGTACGGGGTCCGTACCCCCTGTGTTTTTGTGTAAGTGTATTAAGTCGGCACCGATATCTCTCTTTGTGCTTGCCGTCAGGTCACGGGAACCCATGTTAGGATTCTCCATGTGTCTATTTTTCGGGGGTCGTAAGATTTACCTTGTAAGTACACCATCGAAGGGGTTCAAGGGAGTTCAAGGATCGCACCCCTTGTCGTGACAGAGAGACCGACAGTTTGTGGAGCAGACTCTAGGTGGTCACGGTCGGCATTCGACTCTCTCTGGGTCCTTGAGGACCAGGTCCCTGTGAATCACCGAGACTCGTTGTTGTGTCATCATTACCTTTGGACCGACGATTCGATCCGAGACCCATCTTTTATCATCTTAGCTCGATGAAGTCAGGACCACATTTCACTCGTACGAGTTTGGGGACGGGAGAAAAGGACTAAAGACTCACCGTCCGTAGTGGTTCTGTCAGACGGGTACAAGCCGACCATCGTTTAAGGAGTCACAAATAAACTACTGTCATAGTAACTCTTCAGACTGAGGGCGGGAAGGGACGGAGACTCACAAATGGTAGACGTTTAACGACCTTTGTTTTACAAGATCGCGTCTCCACTCACTACAGACATCCGCTCTCTCGTTGGGAGTCCCCACTTCGGCCGAACTACCGAAGGGACCGCCCCGTCTATTTTATACTTTATGTTTTGGTCATCACTCTCTAATTTCTCTCCACCCCTTCCTCGACCTTCCTCCCTTCTTTCCTTCCCACTTACACCAGTCCTATATTACAACAATAAGTGAACGAGCCAGTACAGGTTGAGAAACACTGGGGTACTTGACGTCGTACGGTCCGAGGGGACACGAAGTGACAGGGGACCTCAACCGAGTTTGAGTACAGGTAACTCAGTCAGTACGATAGGTAGATATCTATGTCTCTTACACGTCTTTTGGTCGTTTTTCAACGGGGTCGAGGAAATACCTCAGAGTTCGCGTTTTAGTGAGAATTAAGATATACTCTTTCTATTTTTTGCCTTTCCCATTAATGAAGGAGAGACGAAAACTAAAAAAAAAAAAAGGTCTGGTGTTCCGTACGTTGTCGAATTAAGGGGAAGGTGACGTCCCACACTGCCAAGTCAGGAACGGGGGACGTCACTTTCGCGTCTCAGGATTTGTGACCTGGTGGTCCCTTAAGGTCAAGGAAACTTTAAAATGAAAGCGAGAAGGAAACTTTAAGATTTAGGAGAAAAACAACAACGACGACAACAAAACCAAACCCTAAATTAAAAATAAGAAAGAAGGGAAACCATGTCTCCCCATGGGTCTCACAGGATGCACCCCTTTTTTCTTGTGTCTCCATCTTTGGACTCGGCCCGATAATAGAAACACGGGAACCACCAAAATATGTGACGTCACAAGGCGAAATAATCCCTACATACTCTTTTCCTTCCTTCCTCCATTCTGAACCGAAAAAACCAACAACAACGTCAAAGACACAAGAACGTCATTGAAGGATGACGTTTTTCGCACACACACACACACACACACACATGAAATGACAAAATAAATATATACATATTATATGTTATGTATGATAATTAAATCAGTGGTTCAGTACAGACTGGGAAACGTTGAGGTACCTGAGATCGGGTGGTCTGAGGAGACAGGTATCCTAAGAGGT
>SJYO01045292.1:9911654-9924796 GCA_006410555.1 Capra ibex | reverse complement strand
CACACACACACACACACACACACATGAAATGACAAAATAAATATATACATATTATATGTTATGTATGATAATTAAATCAGTGGTTCAGCACAGACTGGGAAACGTTGAGGTACCTGAGATCGGGTGGTCTGAGGAGACAGGTATCCTAAGAGGTCCGTTCTTATGATCACACCCAATGGTAAAGGAGGACGTCCCCTAGAAGGGTTGGGTCCCTAGTTTGGGTGTAGAGGACGTAACCGTCCACCCAAGAAATAGTGACTCGGTGGTCTCTTCGGGAATGGTGACTGTGACCATATCTCTTATATTATGTAAATCTTATACTACTGTGACCATATTTCGTATTATATCTAGCATTAAGACCTGAACTCAGAGATCTCCCTCCGTCTCTTTGTTCTTTTCGACGTCAATATCGGTGGTGTGTGTCACGACAGTCTGAATTAGTCCCCTACCTAAATAAAGTGTCCGGTCCGTTCTAATATTCAGTCTTTCCAGTCAAGACGGAAGGGGAATTAAACTTTGTACTTGGGGTGGAAATCAGTCGTGCACACGCACACAATTAACGAGTCAGTACAGGTTGAGAAACGTTGGGGTAACTGATATCGGGTGGTCCGAGGACAGATACCTTAAAAGGTCTGTTCTTATGACCTCACCCATCGGTAAAGGAACAGGTCCCCTAGAAAGACTGGGTCCCTGACTTCATATTAGATATGTAAAAATCTGTAGTTATTCTTCTTTCGCCGTATGGTGTCCCGTTAGTCTTAACGACGTAGACATAGTGCTTTCCGACAGTCCAGTAGACCAGCTGGGGGAGTCGCCGGCGACGCATCACCGTCCTCTCTTGTACATCCTGGGTCTCAAACCCCGGTCGAGAGAGATCAATGCGTTGGGAGTGACTCAATAAACAGAAGAATCTTTAGGTCAAAAAGTAGTTTTCCCACTCTCTGTAACAAAGACGGAACCAAAAAACGACATTTTTGACTATTTTCCTTTTGAAGTAAGTGTTTTGTTGTTTCTTGATGGACCTATATCTAGGTTAATAATGATACTGGGTACACGAGGTCGGCACTCAACAGATGAATTAGGACAAGAATTTCCCGGGGTCCCTCTCAGGCGTCTGGCATTCAAGACATTGTCTTCCCTTCCTTGATCCCGACGAGGAGAATCGTAGATTGTACCGTGGACCATTTGTCATGTATTAAAATTAAAGAATAAACTTTTTCATTTATGTGAATATACGTCCATTTGATATGGTAAATTGTAGATCCAGAGAAGAAGAAGAAGAAGAAGAAGAAGACTTTCCCTCGTGATAATCACTGGTGAGGTCCTTTGTCTTGATTCCGTCCAGACAGGACCCGGTTCCCCTGTACCCTGTGTGCCAGTGAGGTGAACGGACTGTGAATGATACTCCACCCGTGACGGGACTTGTATTATGTCATACTTCAGGGAATTAAAGTATCATCAGGTCAACTCCAACCATGTTACTAGTTAGTATAGGTCGTTTACGAATTACCCATCGAAGATGTGCAGGGTTCAGAAGATCTCAGACTCTGATGTAGTTTTCTGTTGTGGGTGTTTTTGTTACTACACAGGAAATACACACAAATTAGTGAGATCAGCACAGACTGAAAAACGTTGGGATACCTGATATCGGGAGTTCCGAGGAGACGGGTACCTTAAAAGGGTCCGTTCTTATGACCTCACCCAACGATAAAGGAAGAGGTCCCCTAGAAGGTCTGGGTCCCTAGCTTGAGTACGGAGGACACCGAGGACGTAACGTCGACCTAAGAAAAGGTGACTCGGTGACCCCTTCAGGGGACGGGAAACTCCCACTCTCATTGGTTTTTTACATTAGTTATTTATATAGTGTACGTGTGGTTCTTCACTGTCACGACACCTTTTTCTTTCTCTAAACCCCTCACAACTTACTTCTGTAAACCCGTGTCTTTATGGTATGGGCACCGACGTTAAGGCGGATTCCACCAGACAGAGGTCAACAACGAAAGTTGAAACAGAGACAAAAGAGAAAGTCAAGACTACACGGGGCTTGGAACATGATGTAAGTTTAAGTAAAGGAGACATTCGTCGTCTCCCCTCGTGTGTTTTAGATCGGTGGGAAAGACCTGTAGTTGAGTCATCGAAGGTAGATGTGGTCTGTGACCGGTGGAGACTACTGAACGAAACCCAGAGTCGACTCAAGTGTGACGTGAACCCCGGGGATATTAACGGACGAATGGGACATCCTTACTTCCGAGACGGAGTTCTCGAGAGACAAACATCCAAACCCCCTTACCGGTCTATTTGGGTGGTCTATCCTCCTTTGTGTATTGGGGTTCCTATTCCCGATCCAAAAACCTGGAGAGTTGACGAATTTACTTAAGACCGGAGACTCATCCCGACTCGGTACCTTTGGTGTACTACGAGTTGAAGGAGACGTACGGGGTGTGGAGGGGTGGGACGAGAGACAGAGGACAACTCAGGAACGGGAAGGAGTAGAACACTGAGACCGTCTTGAGGTCCCACGAATAAGTTGGACAGAGGTCTACGGGACCCGGTTCTTTCTTTCTTTCCCATTCTTGTCCGAGGTCCCGTTTCGATCGACGGTTCTCATGACAGTTATCGGGCTGGCTCCGGTCCGTCACTCGTGTTTCCTTAGAAATTTTCACTCACAGTGGGGGTCTTCCTCGAACTCGTGAAAGAGTCGGAAGGTACCACTCGACACGGGTGGGGGGTGGTCCGAAGTGTGGTAGAGCATTCGTTTAGTCTCGTTTACAAAACTCCCGGAGACACGTTCCGTGACACAAGTGTCAATAAATGAAAACACCTGTGGTATCGAAAGTACGTTTAGAGAAGGAGATCCGAAAAAGAAGTATGGATGTTTCACTTCCTCAAATTCAACTGTCAGAGGTCTTTCCGTCGTTACTATCAGACCGGTGAAGAAACGGTCTGACACTCGTGTGACTTAAGTCCCTGACTCGGGGTAAGGTAAAAAAAAAGAGAGGGGTCGAAGATCGTGTACGGTACTACACACCCTCTACGGTCCATCTACAGACACCTTGTTTAGTTGAAGACTTTATTCCAAGAAGTTCTTCCAGAGGTTCTGGTCGGTTTTCGGCTGAGTGCACGACAACGTCTACGTCCTCTCTCGTGTAGGAATGACAACCTGCCGATCCGCACATTTCGACACCTGGAGATGATTTCTTGTAGTTGACTATAGAAGTTTGGGAAGTCTGAGATTTTCATAGATACTTAAGTGTTTGAAATTCTGTATGTTGGGAAAGAAATTTTTGTCCGGAGTAAAAAACTTCTTAATGATTCGATCTCCTCAGTATAAGAGAATAGAGTTTTGAATGATGTATCGATGTTAGTATTTAGACACACCATGATCGTAGGTCTATATATGTCTCCAGTTATTTCGTCTTACCTCTTAAGTCTGTATTCGGAAAGTAGTCACCGGTGAGTAAAGGTTGTTTCCTCAGTTGCATTAAGTTACTTCTTTCTTGTCTCGAGAAATTATTGACCGCAACCCTTGGTGACCTATAGGGTTGTACCTTTTCTTAATTAGTCTTGAGGGATGGAGTGTGGTATGTGTTTTTAATTGATTTTTTACCTAGTTCCTAGACTTACTTTCTTTAATTTGATCTTTTAAATCTTTCTTTATACTCTCATTTAGAAGTACTGGGACTCAATCCATTACCAAAAATTTGTGGTTTTTGTATGACCGGATTCCGATCCTTAATCCCCCTACCGTCCCCCACCCACTGTCGTTCATCCAAATCCCTAAGAAAGGTCTCAATACTTTTACGGGATTTTAATATAATACCACTACCAACACGTTGAGACAGTTATGTGGGGGTTCAAACTTAAAACGTTAAATCTTCTCATGTACCACACTAATATACTTAATATCAAGTTATTTCCAACAAATTTTTTATTGAAAATCCCTCTGAAGGGACCACCAGGTTACCGATTCTGAGGAGGGAGGGTTACGTCCCCCGGACCCCAAACTGGGGACCAGTCTCTTGATCTAGGGTGTACGACGTTGATACTGGGTCTTGTCGGTTTGTTTATTTTATTTATAAAAAATTATTGAAAATCCCTATCTTTTGAACAAAAATCGATTCTTCACTTTGACTAAACCCTCGAGATCTCCATTGAAAAATTTACTTGATAAGTAAGTTCACACTATAATCGTAAATCTAAGGTCTCGTCTCTATTATAGTGATAGTTATCGATAAAATATACTCCGTCAAGATTATAGACGATTTTCAAAACAGGGAACTAGACCTTCCAGAATGATGTACCCCTAAGGTAATTCAGACGTACATGGAATGACTATCTTAATTCCTCTGTAGTATCACCAAATAAATTTGGACAGTACTATCGATTTTTTTTTTTTTTTTTTTTTTCACCCTTGACCCCTTTGTTTTCCTGTTGAAGACTTTTTGTATGAGTCGTATTGTGTGACTGTCGGTCGTGGCGTTCCTACCCGACGTCGTGACCGGACCGTGTCCCTCCGAGAATCCTCTCCAAGTGTCTTTCTTTACTTTCCTCCTTTCCGTGCCTCCGTTGGACACGGGTAGCTGTCTCCTTACCTATTTCGTCGACACCACGTGTGTATGTCGCCTTGTAAGGAGCCGGTAACTTTTCTTACCTTGGTACGGTAAACGTTGTTGTGTCTGCATACCTGGATCTCTCAGAGTATGACTCACTTCAGTCAGTCTGTCTCTTCCTCTTTATACTATACTGTAGGGAATACACACCTTAGATTTTTCTTTACTATGGTCACTTGAATGTATATTTTGTCTTTCTCTGAGTGTCCGAATCTCTTACTTAAATAAGTAACGGTCCTCCCATCCTACTCCCCTTCCCTATGAATCACTCACACCCTAGTTGTACATGTGTGACGACATAAATTTTACCTATTGGTTGTTCCTGGAAGACATATCGCGTCCTTTGACGAGTTGAGCTATGTACATATGCATACCGATTCAGGGAAACGACAAGTGGACTTTGACAGCGTAACAGTTGACTGACAACGACGACGATTCAGCGTAGTCAGTACAGGCTGAGACACGCTGGGGTATCTGTCGTCGGGTGGTCCGAGACGACAGGGACCCTAAGAGGTCCGTTCTTGTGACCTCACCCAACGGTAAAGGAAGAGGTTCAGTTAACTGACATGGGGTTGTGTTTTAATTTTCAAAAAATTTTTACTTTGCTTTCTCCATAAAGACCTCTTGTTTCAAGTTCATCAACTGGGTAGGATAGGACTGAACAAAAACTCTTTTATCCAGTATTTTAATGGGTAGAAGAACCTTCGTTGTATCTGAGAGGATGAGGACAATCCGAAAGTCGACCTTAATGGAGAATAGACTTAGTCGATAACTCACTTCTAGTAAATTCAGTGATTAAGTTGTCTGAGAGGTCACACATACGGGTAACGTTTTGGACCGTGTTCATAAATATTGTGAGCACACTCCTTCGTCAAGGGGTCCATGTTTGGTGGTGGCAGTGGTTCGGCACAGGTGTCAGTTTTTCTCCTTGGTGCACCGAGTAACCTCGACTGTTGGTCGCTCGTCTAGGTTCTGTCCAAGAAGGACGTAAAAATCTACACACACAGTAGAAAGAAGGGGGGAGATGAGGGTCTCTGTTCGTCGTTCAATCTTTTTTACTGATCAGATCAAGTTCCGGGGTTCCGTAGGTCCCACAAGACAGACGGGATACTTAGTCGTCAACTTCACACCTCTGTGGTACGTAGATTAGACCTATAGTCCGGAGGTTTGGATTGTGTTCCTCCGTCCGAAGGGACCACCGAGTCACGATTTCTTAAGCGGACGGTCGCGTCCTCTGCACCCAAGCTAAGGACAAGACCCTTCTAAGGTGTACGATTCCTCGTTGATTCGGACACGTGGTACTGATGACTCGAACACTCGGTACTGATGACGCGGGTGCACGATGGCGATGACTTCGGGTCCTCGGGTACGAGCCGTTACTCTCTTCGGTGACCTCACTCTCCGGTCACATGACGTCAACCTCTCATCGGTGGTGAGAGACGTTGATCTCTTTTTGGGTGGGTCGTTCCTTCTGGGTCGTGTTGGTTTTTATGTGTCTATTTATTCTGTTCCTCCGTAGACCCCTTTCCTGATAACAGTTTCATTTTAAATGAGTCCAGACACGATTGGGGATGGATGGTGGTTTCGATTCCTGGTCTCCCTTTTCTGGGAAGTGTCTACTCGATTAGTCTGAACTGTTAGGATGTACTATTGACATTGTCAGTAATACATAGGATTCCGTAACGAAGATTCATGCGGACATAAGATTCCGTAGTGAACCTTTCATAAGGTTACATAAGATTCCGTAGTGAAGATTCATGCGGACATAAGATTCCGTAGTGAATCTTACATAAGGTTACATAAGATTCCGTAGTGAAGATTCATGCGGACATAAGATTCCGTAGTGAATCTTACATAAGGTTACATAAGATTCCGTAGTGAAGAGAGACGTGGAATCATACGTCCCCTGGGGTCTCCACACTCACTTACCCCTAAGCCACCTGTATTTACGTACGACCCTTGGGGGAGGGGTAGGGTCAGGTGAAAGGTGTAAACCGAGAGTCTTGAGTATCAGTTCGGAATTGGAGGTGGACGGGTCCGTTCTCTAGACAACTCAGAAGACACCCGAGGTGAGGTCGACTCTTCCGTCCTATCGTCCTACCGACTCCCTCAGGGGGTTTGAGTTGTCGAGTCGGTCTGGTGGGAGGAGGTTTCAAGTGTTATGTGAGGTAGATGAACGTGAGTAGAGAGGGATGCCGTGTCTGCGGTTGAGATTCTATGATCCTTTGTCAGTGTCTTATGGTCTGTCGACCTTTTTTGGAGAGTACTCTGTCTCCGGTTTAGTTTATTTGTCCCCTTTCTTTCGTTTAAGTTCTTCTTTTTTTTTCTCAGATATATACTTCCCTTCTATTTGAAGGTCTTCTCTTCGATAGGGATCCCAGAAATCTCTCTTTCTTCTTTGTCCTTTTACTTGACACTTTTCGTGTGAATTTCTTACTGGGGGTTTTTAGGAACTTTTAATTTTTGTACTCATGTCTTTACTTTTTTTCGTTCTCCTCTTAATCTTGTATTTTGACTCCTTTGTCAGATGTTTCATCTCGTTCATTTTATTTCTCTACCTATTATTCTTCGTTTTTTATTTTATTAATCTCGTAGTCACGTCCACAGGGTGTGGACTTGTTATCTTTAAGTCTTTCGTTGGTTTCATCTACTCCCTTGGTCGTCACGTCATTGAGATTCTGTTAATAGTCTTGACTTCTTCCGTTGAACTTCTAATTTTGCATAGTGACTTATAGGTCTTTCTACTCTCCTGTATCTGAGTCTGGTTCTATATAATAGGGTGGTAACGTTTTGTGGTCCTTGCTCTCTTCAGTGCTCTCGTCCCCAGGGGTCGGGGGACCCGGTACCTACCGTTGGACAGGTACCAGACAATCCTTGACCCGGTGTGCCGTCCTCTACTCTCTTTGTTTTCGGTAGGGGTGGGAGGGGTCAGGACCTTTTTTAACAGAAGGTACTTTGGTCAGGGACTACGGTTTTTCCAACCCTTGATGAAGGGATGTCCGAAGTTTTGTACAACAAAAGTTTCCAAACCCTTAGTCCTACCGTAGTCTCGAGAGTTCTGGTAGTACCCTGTGATCTTTCGGTGTCCCGTCATAGAAGTGTGAGGACTGCCCTTTCTTAAGGGTTAGTCTAAGCAGGTAGGTCTATTTTGTAGTAAGTTTTATAACCCTATCTTATGTCTGTAAGCGAGTCAGTACAGGCTGAGAAACGCTGGGGTACTTAGCGTCGTGTGGTCCGGAGGGACAGGTAGTGGTTGAGGGCCTCAAGTGAGTCTGAGTGCAGGTAGTCCAGGCACTACGGTAGGTCGGTAGAGTAGGAGACAGCAGGGGAAGAGGAGGACGGGGGTTAGGGAGGGTCGTAGTCTCAGAAAAGGTTACTCAGTTGAGAAGTGTACTCCACCGGTTTCATGACCTCAAAGTCGAAATCGTAGTAAGGAAGGTTTCTTTAGGGTCCCAACTAGAGGAAGTCTTACCTGACCAACCTAGAGGAACGTCAGGTTCCCTGAGAGTTCTCAGAAGAGGTTGTGGTGTCAAGTTTTCGTAGTTAAGAAACCGCGAGTCGGAAGAAGTGTCAAGTTGAGAGTGTAGGTATGTACTGGTGTCCTTTTTGGTATCGGAACTGATCTGTCTGGAATCAGCCGTTTCATTACAGAGACGAAAACTTATATGATAGATCCAACCAGTATTGAAAAGTACCAATGTTTTTCTTTCTTTTTTTTTAGTATGGAGGGTGCATGGTAAGAGTTCTTCCATAGACTTGTGCGAGGTACTTTGACTTTCCTTTTAGACTCTTTCTCCTTTACTCCCTTTTCTTCCTTGTCTACTAGGATGTAGACTCGTTCGTTCTCGTGGGGGCCCACTACCTCACACTAGAGTTCTACGGTCGGCCGGGGACCCTATCTCAAGTCGACCAGTTCCCCCACCTCGTCGAGTGACCCCCGGGGTCTTCTCTGGAGGAATCCTCCTGCTTTATCTACCTTGTGGACTTCAGAGAGTTACAGGATTCGCCTCTACAGTTACTTTCTTGAATCTTAAAGTAGTCACTGTTCACGGACCTTTTGGTTCCTTTATTCTTCGAACTAAAGTGAAGCTTCTTTTGTTTTTAAGGGTAGTTTTTCTTCTTTATCGAGTCCGACTTGTGATTCCCTCCGCCTATGCCCTCGAGACAGGATAGTGGTGTTGAAAAGAGGTACGGATGTTAGTCAAATCCTCTTTTTCCTTAGTATCGCGTACGCCGGTTGGTTGAGGAGCGACTCCCGTCCGTCGATACCCGGCACTCGACGGGACATCTTTCCGGACCGTCCCGTCCCTCAACCACAGAGGTCGGTTGTCGACTCACTCGAACCCTTCCCTTGGGGGGTGTGGGTCTCGACTAGGAGTTCTACTAGCGTTACCGGAAGGACCCTCTGTGACTCAGTTTTCAGGGTCGATTCACCGTGGACCGGAGGACTGGTGACTTTACCACTTTACAAATAGAAGAGTCGATACTTCAATCCCCACGAACCAATTCGTCTTTAGTTATTGACTATGTCATATGATGGACTGGGACATAAATGTCGACGGGGACTTGTTGATCCTACAACCGGTGGCTGTCAAGTACGTACCCTTCTGGGTTCCTACTGAAATGTCGGTCGGGAGGAGTAGGTGCCAGGCGCAGGAGTCTAAGTTGGGTAGTGTCTGACACGTCGGGACGGTACGTGTGAGTCACTTTCTCTAGACTCGTTTTGACCCACGTCAAGTCTGGACATGCTAAACTCCAGTGGACACAGTTTGGATCCCTTCCGATTTTTAATTATGCAGGTCGCGGACTCTCCTATGTCCCACTCTTTCAACACTCGTGAACGACCCTTCCTGTCGATTTCCGAGTCGAAATTGCTTAAGTCTTGACCACAACGTGGTTTTTGTGTTTCATCTTTACTCGTCACTTTAGTTACTTTCACTCGCGGAGAAGTTTCTTCTCTTCCCGCCCTGCCTCTTTACGACCCACAACATAGTAATTGGAACACATTAATAAGCTGGAAAATTGGAACCACGTACATATTGAAACTAATTTTACATTCGTTTTGTTAAAGGAGTGGTGTGTTAAGTCTACACCAAGAAAAAAGAAAAACAGAGTAGATTTTGAGGAGAAAATTTTATAAAGTGTCTCACTTTTCCGAGTCCGTCAAAAGGAGGTTATTAATCAGGAAATCTAATACAAGACTGGGAACTCAATAGAAAGTCAGAAAAGATCAAACATCTCGGAGTTGTGAAAAGTGAGACATAGTTTCGAAGAAAAAGGGTTCAGTCAAAAAAAGGAAAACTGACACACAGACACATATATATACACTCACACATACACACACATACAACACACATACATCTATACCACATATATACGTACGCACGTCCACACATACACCTATACGTCCGCACACACATCCATATACACACAGACGCACATACACATATATGCACATACACACATGTATGTACACACACCCCTCCCTAGGAAAGGTGAAGAGGGAAGGTAGATTACTTTGTCTTTCGGGGTGTCGACCTAAACATCGTGGGGTCCTAGACCGATCACGGACCGTGTATTGTCCGTGGGCCATGGACAATACATTTATTTACTCTGAGGTTTAACTCAATATTAGGTGGTTTCTCCGACCTTTACGTTCTCGACCACTTCGACTTTCTCTTCCCCACTCCCTTCCGGGAGCCGAGTGTTTGAGCGTGGGACACGTCCCGACACCAGTATTCCCGCACCGAGGTCCGGCCGAGGTCCGACTCGTTCCACTGTCGCTCGACTACCGGTGCTTCTCGTCCCCTCCCCGGTTCCGACGGGGGCTTCACTACGTCACAAACACGTCTGGTCATTCGTCGAGGGTCGCAGTGCCTCCCTCGTCTCGAGCAGGGACCTCCAGCTTAGGTGAGGGGGTTTTGTTTGTGGCCTGTCTGGACCTGCTCCGTCCCGTCAGGTCGTCACCTCCTACCTCGGGGGGTAGTCCTGGACTGAAGGCGGACCCCGACACGACAACCGGTTTACCCCAGTTCCTTTCACGGGGTCACTCGGTCCGGTTAAGACCAATTGAGTCCGGTGGTCCTTGGTCACTGAGAGAGAAGGAATACTCAAGGTTCCACACCTCTGACTTCCCTTGATGAGTCAAAGTCTTTGGTCTAATGAACTAAATACAGACGGACAGGGAGACTCGGGGGTCTAGGTCCCCACATCTACGGATAGATGCAAACGAAGGGTTATTTTAGGGTTTGTAGTGCGAGGTACGGACCTTGTATCGTCCACTGGTCATTCATACCCCACCCACCTACGCACTCACGTGCCCACTTGTTCACTCACCTACTCATTCCCTCACTCTCTCACTTGTTCACTCACTCACTTGTTTACTGACTCATTCACTTGTTTCCTCACTTACTTACTATAGACTCTCGAACACTACCTCTCAAGAAAAGTAATTAAAAAATAACTTCCTATTAACGAAATGTCTTGAAACGACAAAAGACAGTTTGTAGTCGTACTTAGTCGGTATCCACATGTAAATAGGGGAGGGAAAACTTGGAGGGAGGGTAGAGAGAGGGGTAGGGTGGGGAGATCCAACTGTGTCTCGGGGACAAACGCAAAGGACTCGGTACGTCGTTTAAGGGTAACCGGTAGATAAAATGTACACCATTACATGCAAAGGTACAAGGAGAGAGGTATGTAGAGTGGGAGAGGGGTACAAGCATTCAGATAAGAGATACAGAGGAAGAGGTAACGACGGGACCTTTATTTAAGAAGTCACTCTCAGGTACAAACTACCCCTGTCTCAAAGTCGACTTCTTCCACTTTTTAAGTCTTCCACTACTACCACTATCGACGTGGTACACTTACATGAATCACGGTGACTTGACGTGTCACTTGTACCAATTTTATCATATAATGTACTGAAAATGGTGTTATTGTTTTTAATTTTTGTATTTAGAGTAACGTACTTTCCAAAGGGGAAGCAAAATATGTCCTACTTTGTCCAAGTGACCTCAACTCACAAACTGAGTTTAGAGTCAGTCATCCACCGTCCTGACTTTAAGTTTGGCCCCCTTCTGCACGGTGAGGTCCGTCTACGGGACCCAAACTAAGCACCTACGGTAGGGTAGGACCACTACACGGATTTCGACCGTAAGTGGGAAGGGTTGAACTAAATACAGTTCCTTCCTCCACTAGTCCTGTAGAGACGTCTGTCAGCTAGGACCCTTCTCCACTAGACCATATCCTCTTCGTCCATCCACTTATCGAGTCCATGTTTCATTAACGAGGAACTTACAAGTGAGAGTAATTTTGCCACGATGGACCCACCCTCCCCTCAAACCTTCTCTCACCTATGTACACATACACACCGACTCATGGAAGTGACGAGTTGACTTTGATAGTGTAACGATTAGCCGATATGGACTTATGTTTTCTTTTTCAAATTTTTGTATTCATTTTTGTGTTTGTTTAAAATTTTCTTTAGTTGACATTTTCGGGAAACCATAAATTACGAACCATTTTAAACAATGAAACCTGAGTTAACCGTTTGTGGGACTACGACCCTTCCTGACTTCAGCTTTCCTCTCTCTCTCTCACCGTATCCTACTCTACCAACCTATCGTAGTGGTCAAGTTACCTGTACTTGAACCCGCTGGAGGACCCCTATCGTTCCCCGTCCCTCCGGACCACACGACATCAGGTACCCCAACCCTTCTCAGCCTGTGCTGAATCGTTGACTTGTTGTTATTGTTGTTTTAAACAATTGACTATTTTAATCTATCTAAAAACTATTTCCAACGTACGAGATATTTTTACAAATAGTTATTTTTATTTATTTTATTTTGTCACGACGGAGAAAGACGTACGTGTAAATTGTGGTAGGAACCGAGTGAGAGTTTTGTGTCAGTCCGGAGCTACTTGTGTTTCCGACTCGATTGGATTAGTAATGGGTACTGGTTCGAGCCGCCCATTTGTTTACTTGGGAAAGGTGGAAGGTACTCGACGTGTTAGTCCTGACGGTGAGAATCTTTACTGTGACTTTTATTGCTTTGGATGGTTAATAACCTCTGTGTCTCAGAAAGGGTGTGTGGGAAGCCACTGAAAGATCTCAGCTACTAAGACACGACCACGGAGGTCGGGGTCTTTGTACAGAACGAAGGGGACTCGTCCCAAGACGAATATACGGGTCCTGCACGAAAGAGAGGTCTGGTCCCGACAAGTTATCTTTATGATCTCACCGGTTATTCAAGTAAGGTAATGTAGAATGTCTTTTTGGGTTTACTTTACTTGAAACCCCGGTCGTGTTATATTACGTTCGGTGTAAATATTAGTATTTAAGAGATCACCGGTGTAAAATTTTTCATTTTTCTCGGTCATTACAGTTAAAATTATTATGTAAGATACATCGGGTAATACAGGTGAGTTACTGATCGGGTTGTACATTAGTTCTATTTTTACTAACTAGTCGATAAAATGGAAAATAAAATCATCATTCAGAAACTTCAACCACATATAAAATATGAGTCCATG